>JAQFYB010000396.1:0-57151 GCA_034694085.1 Pogonognathellus longicornis
GCAGATCTGATACCTATATATAATTATATCTCATTAAAAAGAGAGTTTCTACACTCCAAAAATGTAGTAGGTACTAAGTTGAGTGAATTGGAAGCGTAGAAAGGAAATGTTGCATTTTTCAGATATTAAAGAAAGCTAAGGAAAAGAAAGTATTTTTCGTGTTGCTAATGACTTACGAGTCTTGCAGATAGCCAAAGACATAATTTCCCACGAGTCCACCAAATCCTAAGAGAACGAGAGCAAGAGTTGGCAGGAATCCCTTGTCGCAAACAACATCCCACTGTTTTCAAACAGAATCAAATCGTAAACATAAACAACATTGCTTCAACTACAACAGGTAGCATTCATACATTACCATACAATTGCCTTGTCCTATACACCTACAACAATCAAGTTTTCATGCATGATGATTTTGTCTTCACCAGTTCTTTTTCTTTCTTACAAGCATCTAGTATAAACTCATTTGTAAAACTAGTACATACAAATACTACCCACTTCTCAGGATAATTGAGTACCTACTCAATTATCCTGCCCGTTTCTTACCACTGTCAATTCTGGCAATGGACTTTACTAACATTTATTTTTACTTACCTTACCTTACCTACTGTCTATACAAAGTGGTGAAGCCATGTAGCGCGTAGTGTTACTAATTGTGTACTGCCACTGCAACAGCAGACTTGATTTATGAGATAAAAATTGTGCTCCCTATTATACGCATCATGATATCCTTTCTTGTATAATGTAAGAAGTACAACAATACGACATGGAACAATAACCCTGATTTCGAAGATGACAAATATCAACCTTGCTTTTGAGAAATGTAATACCATGATATTACCGCAACACGGCTCAATACGATCATTCACCTGTATCATTTACTAGTAAAATAATATTCCATATTATAAATGAAAAGCTGTATAGCGTTTGATAATGATGAATGGAGAAATCAAAGCTGAAGACTGCCTTTTGTTAATAAAGCTCAAAATGACTAAATGGTCTAACTGGCTAGGTATGTGAAATAAAAACATGTTTTTCATTCAAAGAGCGTCTTTTTAGCATGAATAGTTCCATTACAGTCGTCAAGAGATAAAATCTCGGCGTTCGTTTCTGAATGAGTACTAGAATTACTGCTTGGTACTTACAATTTGTACTGTCAGTATCAAGACCAACACAATGTGTAAACTGCGGATATGATTATACTATATAAATAGTAGCTAATCAGAGACGCGTTAGGCAAATTAGTTAATTAATGCGGAGTCACAAGGGCACTGTATCCTAGCCATGTGTAATGTGTAGTATGTCCATATTATTTATTAATAAGTTTAACCAGGCAGGGTGAATGCTAATCCCAGTGCTGACTTCAGTACATGAGCGAGTAGTTGTACTTGAAGACTAGGTCTGTGCAAAACACGATAGTCTCACTATTGCAGAGGAGGTCGAGTAAACGGGAGAAGCTAATTATTCTAATGAGCTGTAATTTTGTATGTAATCCATTAATTAATTTCGTTTGGATTCCCGATTTCCTCCCTAATGGCCTCAACCGCTAATGAGCTCAAGTGCCCTACATTCCTTTACATCCTTCCTCATTACGTACTTCATTATTTATTATCAAATAACACAACTAACAAAACAAACTCCTACCAATGTGTACACAATGTTCAACTAAAGGCGTCTTGTTACATTTGAAGAAAAAGAGCTCAGCTAAGCAAACGCAGTCATAACAAAAGCTATTTAGTACTCGAAAACATTATGTTACATTGCAGTTTTGTATTGTAAATGCAAATGTTCAGTTTACATAAACTACAAGTCCAAGATTTGAACTTGTATTATTACTTTTGACCCTTTTTAATCCTTAATTAAATGAGATCGCGGATGAGCTTGTGCAGGAAATACAAATACAGCAAAGCATTCTCAAACTACTACATCTGTTATAGTCATACTTAATGTAAGTAAATTATTGTGTATACTGTAAATTACCGAAAGACACTTTTGTTCTGAAATCGGTCAAAAGTTCGTCATTCCATGATCATCGTTTAAAATGCTTTTTGTCAATCTTTTACATACTACCAGTATTTACTTATTTAATAAGTCATTTATAGGCTAGGCTATATGGATTGTGCAAGAGAAGAGAAAGGCTTAATGGACAATGACTTAAAAATAGGAAAATAATTTTCCATTCAACTATTTTGGTCAAAAAGTAAAGATTTCAAAATAAAATACAATTGTATAGATAGCAAATACATAAATGCTTTCACATTTAGATAAATTCACTAATAATACAGGCATGCAAATGTTTGTTTCATTGCTGGTATACTACTCCGCACGAAAGCATAATAATTTGATATTTCCGAGGGGATCAAGTGCTATGCCCTGACTAGTTTAAATATAAATTCTACAACCTTTGTACCTTGAAGATTTAAATGAGAAATACATTTTGATGCATTGGTATCTGTATCTACAAAATACGTATACCTATAGACATAAATACTTTCTAATAAAGAATAAAGCTGGTGTATTTCAAAAATAGCCGAGTCTACTATATAAAAAGGTTTGGTTAAGGCACTTTGGCAAAACTATCTAAAATCCATGCAACTCCAGTATACACTTGAAAAAGCCAATAGGGAAAACAGTGAGAAAGAAAGAGGATATTTTATGTATGTAAAAGTGAAAAATGTTTTTGGCTGCAGCAGATGTTGCTTAAAATGTAATGTAGTGCGCATTACTTTTATTAGTAGCTGTTCACAATGGAGCATTGAAGAGTAAAGCACAATGGATTGACATTGACAAGGAAAAGCAATAAAGTATTAGTAGTGAGTCAATGTCGACGTCTATTTATGGCGGAAGATGACATTTGCATTAAAGCCTTTTTCCCTTCATGTGACAACATAAAAAAGCTATTTGTCACAAACACTCGTAAATTTCCATTTTATTGTATTTGCCTTCCCAGAGCCCAGGTACTGCCATTTTCCCATTCTTTTTTAATGTAATAACCAGGTAGTAGACTACTACTTAGCAATATTTCAGCATTTCATCTATTATTTAATCCTTCAACCTAACCATTCCAAATTGATATCTAGGAAATATTCCATATCACCTACACACATCCATACTTCCAAAAACTGTCTCTTTTCGGAACAGACACAGATTTTCAATTTGGTTGATTCATTTTAAATTATTCGTTGTTTAATATTAATGAAAATAAAGTTCCCACATCCCCTGACATCCCATACCTACATAATTATTCACAACAAGGCTTAGTAGAATGGGCTAAAAGCGAGCAGTATAAATAAGTTAAGGTAATGACAACACACACCACTGTTTAAGTTCATATTCCATAATATGTGGCATGGTGCTAAGAACATTTCACAAAGGTGAATTATGCGGTTGCACTTGGTTTGATCTCTCTCGCTTAATATTTCGGTGAATAAAGCCAGGAGCTTATTACTTACGGGGAAAGTATATAGGCAGGTCCTATTTATGTGTAAACTCGGGTATCGGGATTATTTCAGAGAAAGTGAGCGGATTAAATGCTAATAGTGCCTATATAATATTTTACATAGGTATACATTATGTAGTGTAAAATGCAATAGTGGCATAATACATGGATTGTGTAGTAGCACGTGGTGGTTGAATGGTGTTTGATGTTGATGTGTACAAACAGAAACAAGGATGTACTTACAAAGTATCAGTAGGAGTGTTGTAGGAGTATTTGGCAATATATAATATGGAATGTGATGTGTGTGAGTGTGTCTGGCAGACTATTATAGTGTGGTGACATAATGTGTTTGTGAATAATGTTTTTCGGAATAAAATGTAATAAAAGAGGTGTCTGAGGACAGTGGTGTGCTATAGAGAGCATTTCATGACATAACTAATGAGTGACGAAAGAGGAAGAGGGAAAACAATATAAAACAGAAGGAGGCGAAAGGCTTAGCTGGTGACAGTGGCGCTATAAATATGGAATAGCCATTACATTAGATGACATCACATTAGATTAGATTACATAACATTACACTACCTCAGTGACAATTGTCGAGGAGTAAATGGATCTATCGTACACCCATCCGTGTTTGCAGGGTACAATTGCTGAGGACGATGGCGTCGTCCTGGTGGAAGTATTGGGATGAGATACACCGTCATAAATCTTGATCAAAATGTCAGATGCATTCATTAGAGTTTCTACTCCTCCAACTCCAACCGAACCGTTCCTTCCCACACTCTCATCATCACCCGACTCCAACTCCAACTCCGCCAAGTCGTACATAAAGCATTCACTAAACACCAGTCGTCCGTCTCGCTCCTCTAATGGAATACTGTCAAAATATACAAACTTTCCATACATTCCCTCACTTCCACCCAATTTTCAATCCCGGCTCTCAAATTGCAATCTTACACCTTTATCATACACACACGTACTAAACACCCGACAAAACCCGCATCTCTTACATATAGATACATGTCTAGTCTCCCAGTATTATGAAATAACCTACTCGTAGTATTCCTAAAACTACAACGGGAATTCTAAAAGGTTTATCACAATGATCACCTTTTTATTTACATTGAAATAGATAGGTAGGTGGTAGGTATTACTTTTTATAACAGTTAGTTCACTTTGTATTAAGACTGTCTTTAGATTTGTGCAAAAATGTAGTATCTGTAGGCTAATGGTGTTGAGAATGAAAAATGGGTTCTTTATGGATAGATGCAAACAAAAGATATAAGGCTCGTCGCGTCCGTGGAGAATTTGCTAATTAGCAAATGGAAGCAATGAATAGTTAATGTGAACAAGGAATAAGGAGATTCCTTGGAGAACATCTCAAGAAAGACGCACTCTGCTCAACTATATTACTGCTCCTGTCTTCCACTAATGAGTTTGTCAATATTTTCCAAGAAAAGATTAATTTTCTCTCTACGTAGATGTTCTAGCTGAGGTAGTAGTCATAATGTAAACTATACCTGAGATTCTTAATGCGTTCCGTGGTGAAATTCATAGCTTCTAAGTGGGGCACTCTGCAATAATGATCGGGAGTTGCTGCCATGAAAATCTAGAGCAGAACATGGGGGTGATTTTATTAAGCATTTGTAACGTAGAAAAGCATCATAGATAGTATCAAAAGAATTTTATGGAAACATTAGTACGTACAGATAAGTACACAGAGAATTCTGTGGTTTGGTTCAGAAGGTTATGTTTGAAAAAGTGGAAAATAATTTACCTGATTGTACGCATGGAAGCCGTTGGGAACATAAGCGGGTAGAAGGACGAAAGCGAGAAGAAGTCTTTGATAATTTCCGAAATCATCCACGTCCTGTAAAATCGAATCAAAATCCATATCCTCCATGTTGGTATGCGAGTGGTCGAAGCGAATTGCGTTGTGTTATTGGGTGTATGTATCGTTCTTGAGAATATATATGGCGTGTGTGGAGGATGAAATAAGTTTCTAAAGCAAAGTCATCATATTAATGTCGAACATCCAACCCACGCACATTCCACGCTTTCACTTGAGTTAATTTTTTCTATCTCGTCTCCCGGTTTCACTTTCATTCATCGCTTCCTTACCCTAAAAGCAATAATATCCGATAATACCAATATACCATCTCCACATTTTCTCAAGTCAACGACGAAACTGACGAGAAGTTGCTAACAAGAACACACCACCAGACCATACCACCACAACCATCACCATTTCACAAGACGGGTGAGACCACATGCTTTCAATTCCTAGTACGCTATTAGTATTACTAATGCTCTCAAAAATGTCTTACACAACACACACAAAAGTCCACAATGTCTCAACTACCCCACATTACTTTCCCTCACCCGTTACAACTTGGTGCTTTGCTGCAAATACCCGAGAGAAACATTTGTCCACGAGTTTATGAGAAAATGGCAACACTATCGCACACCCACAGTGTCTTTACAAGTGTCTAAATTCTATCAGCATCCTCTCCTTCCCTTCGCCAACCCCGAAATCTGATCACCCAATTATTCTATTAGGTTTTCTCTCCGTCCATCCGCATCAACTTATTCCACCAAGGCCAACAACCACTAAAGCTTCAATCAAGTCTCCTTCAAGACCATCTCTAATCTCACAGACACGCTAACTTCATACAGTTATGTATGCACAAGTACAAGCTATGTACTATGTACTACTTCACTGATGATCCTAAACAAATGAGACAAACTAAAGGCTACACAAATTGTAAATTCCGAAATCCTGGGTAAAAACTGCTAAAAATACTCCCGACCCATTTTTCTAAACAATTTCTGATTATTTCAGCTACAACTTACAGTGAATCACAAATCCGTAATAACATCTTTTAAACGTGCTGCATAAAACGAATTGTGTAAGTAGGTACACAACAACTACCGCATCCTCCCTTAATCGAACTATCCCGATTACACGTATATATCTACGCACAAACCGAAAATATTAAGGTAGCTACCCGAGCTACCCGCATTATTGTAGCTGTACGATTTATCCAACAAAAGAATAAAAAGCTAACATTTATACTTTAATGTGGGTATACTATAGGTATACTAGGTACAAAAATACTTTTATTCATTACTATAATGATGAATTGAAATAGAACCGTGTTCACAATTGCTTTATTACACTGTTACACAGGTATTTTTAGTATTTGAGGGTGATAACGCAGGTAATGATAATATGAGAATCCATATCCAATATCCAGTTATCGTCAGAATATCTACTAACAGCTAAACATAAACCTTTCATGATGGTCACTTCACACTGTTACTATATATTTATATTCTTTCGTTAAGGTGGGACACGAAGGGAAACTCTTAGTTTAACCACCACCATAACTGTTGCAACAAAAAGAAGCATTGTGTTGTTAGGCGGGAGGGATATTGAGTTTCTGACTGATAATGATGATTGCTCAGCAAGGAAAAAGTAATACAAATGCAACGTGCAAAGGATAAATTGAGTTTAGGTTGAGCGTGATATTATTGGTTGCATTGTAGTAGTCGATGTATTATAGTGTGTCGACATTTCAATTGCCACCTTAGTTCCTGTCTATATAAACACAGTATTTTAGATTGAACTGTGTACTTTGCTCATACAGCCTACTATTAGTTTATTATGACGGAGTAGGTGATGGTGGTAGTATTGTTGTTAACAGATTCGGAGAAAGTGAAAGAGACAAAGATACACTCGTCCACTTTCTTTCCAGTAGAATACAATGCTGGAAAGACAGAGACAGAGTGTGTGGGGGATGTGTTTTGGTTGTATTATTACTATTGAGGATACAGCGGAGATACAAGTGGAGTCTGAATGACTGGAGTGTATGTGGGATGGTTTGTTGGTTGGGAACTCAATCTATTTCCATGTCCCAAGACATCTCATAATTTTTATTTCTGGTCACAGATGCCCACTTCAATTATTTCTGGTGAATGTCTCCACAAATTCTGTGTAAGTAAAGGTAGTTGCTATTCCCATGGGGGAAGTTCTTGGTTTATCAGCAGATGAAGATAAGATAACTGAGTGGAGTGAGCTAAAGCTAAAAACCTATATTCCAGCAGCAACACACAGAATTCTCCAGGAGGAGAACGAGTGTATATAAGTAATAAAGTGAAAGACTGGACTAATACCTACAACGAAGAGTGTAATAAGTACAGTTGTGTATAAAGGCTAGTATGAGACTACTCTTTTGATTCCCTTGACATGGATAAGTACTTAAGTATTATATGAAACAGTTCAGTGAGGCAAGTGGTGAAATATCTTGTACTTGACTATCTTGACTTACAGGTGAAAGTGAGGCCTGGAAAGACATATACAGATACACAGTACATATCCTCCCGTTTCACTAAAGTCCTGCCACTCTAATCTTCATTTTCAAAGTTGTAAATCCTTTTCGCTCTATTTCTTTTCCTTGACTGAGTCAACTGGACATTGCATTTCCTTTTATCAACTAAGTACTTACCTTTAGCTGTGTGTAGTGTATGTATCCCTATACCCTTCTGTATCTGTCTAACAATGTCCAGCATCCCTTTTATGCCTCTTTCTATCTAGAACTTACCCTTAGACAGGTAGTAGAGATACACTAAACTTTTACTTTGCCTCTCACAAATCCACACTAACGTACTCTAGTAATACGATATTATTACTATACTGTATAAAGATGTATGTAGAAACACGCGGATCGGATGAGAGAAATAATCCGACGGATTTATCCCTCACAATGCATGATACTATATTTGCTTGCACACACACTATTTTACTTTGTTACTTCTACTACTATACTAGTATCTGTATTACATTGCACTTCTTATCTGATTCTCCGACATTCCTCGGATTTACCAATTTTTACAACCTGTTTTCTTACACATTTTTTGGATTACGTGGATAAGTCAAAAGTCACTGTCACAATTTATGCACAGTAATATTTACACTATGATACATCCTATAGGTTTAAAGTACTCTCTTTTGTGCCAAATAAAAACATTGCCAAGAACAACTGATACCGTAACTACAGATAGCTGTGCACATAGATACTTTAACAAAGTCACCAGGCAAAATCAACCAATAAGGAACTAATTGGAGCTGCTAAACTACTGAATTAAAATGTACAATTAATGTTTACTGTGTACCAGTCCGTTTAACAAGACCATGATCGTAAATGAGACTGACACAACTAATTCTTGCATAAAACTGTTTGTGGGAATTGAGACAATCGAATTATTATACACTCGACTACCTATGCAGTGTGTACCTGTGTATACTAAAATGAAACTTAACTCACCTGCTAACAAAGGGTTTAGATTAGGATTGAAAGGTACTTGAAATTTGGTTGTGTTGAATGCATAGAGTGAAGAAGTAGGTTGAATGAGACGTGAGAGACAGAGTAGGAGAATTGTCGTCACATGAAAGATGCACTGGGTGAGACGCGACGTAAACATTTCAACGTTGAAGCATTGTACATTGTGACAGTGTGTGCACTTTAATCGTATTGCTACTGAAAATGAATGTTGGAGTGTAGGAGAGTAGCACTTCTGCTCGTCAGATTTAAAACTGAAAGTTGACAGTCTTGTCACGTCCACGAAGGAACTGAAACGACAGATTAAATTACGGACAGGATAATCCGATTGAATTGCATGTTCTCATCTCAACTGGAGCTAACTAGACGAGGGACTTGATTTATCTCATCCACCAAAACACAACACATCCAGCCAAATCCCACCACTCTAACAATATAGCACTACTACTGCAACTAGCACTCTTCTACGAATTTATGGACCACTTTACCAGTTCCTTCCTGTACATGCACTGCACTGTGCAAATACACTCTTCCCTCCATGCCTGGCTCAATCTCTCAAATTCCACTACAGTAACTAAGTAGGCATTGTGGTTCTTTAGTTATAATGTCATTTGTCAATAATAGAGAGTCCTACAGTCTTCATAAGTACAATTTCACATCACAATCCCACAATTCTGCCAGACAAATGTTGGACAGTAATAAGAACAATGACAGTGCAATGCAAACAGAATGTTTTTAATTAAATCACAAGCAATGACAAATTAATCAAAATCATACACAATCATCGCTGTAACTTAATGAACAATGTCCGACAGTCTTTTCGTTTGTTTTTAGCTGTGTTTGCAGTGTAATAAAAAGTTGGTGTTAGTTATCAAATGAATGACTATTCCTATTAGTATTCATATTGTTTGGACGCATTTGCTCATTTATTTATCTGCTTGGATGGGGAACAACTGCCTTTGGTCAGCCTTTGCGTTTATCAGTGACTCATTTATTTTCCATAGTTCAAGTTCATAATTTTATTAAAACTGCCGTATATGTATGCACGTATTTTGGAAGTTGCTTGCGATTGCTATTGCTGTTGACCACAGAGAGCTACTAGGGTTTATTAAAAACTGACATTAGCTACTAGCTATGTACCTTACTTAATTAAATATACATTCGAGTTGGTGATTCATAATCAGAGATATATGCGAGAATATTGAATATTATGCGAAGCAGAAGCGCAAAATGGAAGGAGTTATTCAAGTATGGAAGTAAATGTACAACTTTCGATCTAGATTAATACGCATTCCACCGCAAAGCCATGGCACTCTGTGTAATAATTGGATGAACGATGATTGTGGTTTGGCTTGCGGTAGACCGAACGCTCATTGAATTTCATTTAACCCCTGTGAATGTTTAATGATCAAGTGTCTATGGAATTCGCAATAATTCTCGTACAAATACATGCGACTGAAACTATGCTTCATTATTATTCTCGTTGCGTTCTTTGTACAAATACTTGGACTAATACTTGATTGATATAAAGCAATGTTAGTATAGTATATGGAGATGGACTAAAGGGAGGGGACTAAACTTTGTAAAATTATTTCACATAGAATAATAACTTGTAGCTTTATGCATTAGCAACTTCCATGCAGTGTAGCGTGTCGTGTAAAACAATATGCCATCCTTTGTGTTGTTGCATTGTAGTATGACAAAAGTTGAACTCAATGTCAGAGTTCTGGAATTACACAGAATGAAATGTAGGTAGGCAGATTTTATTTCCTTAAAAACTCGATTTGACTTCTATACGTGAATATTTATAATTTTCCTTATGGTGTATAGTAATAATGTCTGGCAATACATCGTATGCACTCTCCTCCAGCTCATTTGCGCAGTTATACATTACTAAATTCGTTTACAAATTACTATATAGTACATATAGTATATCATTAGTATATTATTCTTATGTAGCATACACGGAGCTCCGCACTTAATATGTTTATTCTACCATGTGTCTGCATTTTTACTCATTTATAATATTCTAGTACAATAATACATATACAATTAAGTAGATTTTTACCGAAATAACCGAAATAATAATAATAATAATAACACAAAACAGAGGTTAGTTTGATTTGATGTAAGGTTGTGTTGCAATCAGTTTCACACAATATTTTCTACGTTCTCGAATAATCCTATAAGTATTACACTTCATGTACAGACATTTGTGTAAGGATAGTTTTCAGCTCATCAATGCAATGCAGGTATGAAGTTTCACTAAAATGATATAACTTGTTTTACTCTTTAACATAATACTATAATCATCCTAATCCATACATTACATCATTACTCGTACTACAGCAACTACAATAATAATAATAATATTAGTACCCAAATACGTGAGCTGTAATTGTAAGCACAGGTAAACTACTTACACTTTGAAATTGTTGAAAACTGAATAAAACTCTTGAAATCCTCAAGAGTTGTGTATTTCTATTTACGTTCGATTGCTCACTCAGTATTAACCAACTTGATGCATTAAGATTAAAACACGCAGAGACTGACGCATTATTTTAACATTGATTGTGGAATGGAAAGAGTAAAAGAAGCGGCAGTGAGAATGACTGAGACTTTTCCAATAATAATTAACTTAAGATGTACATTTTGCTGTTTAACGTACACATTGACACTTTAACCACACACACTCACATACACCACCATCCAACCAACTTTCACAGAAAGTTTTAACTAAATCATAAATTATGATATTCATAATATTCTTCCCTCTTACACACCTACTACGAGCTACATACAATTAAAAGGTCATCGTTACATTTCGATTCAAAAGAAAAGCCATCATACTTTTTTACTATCATATCACGTAGCTATTGTACCCATCTATTGCAGTTGTAATACTTTATTTTATTGTATATACGAACAAATACATTCTACCTTTACACACACAGTGTAAACCAATACATTACATAAGTAGAGGACCTACTACAATTAGCGCTAGTTTCATTACACACGTAAGTAGTTAGAAATTGTAAAGTAAATCAGTATTTAATAATAGAACGATATTCCGAGCTTAGATTTATAACGAAACGAAGTTCATAATAATAATTACAATTATAAAGTACATGTAAATATTTGACAAAAAAATTCACAGAAAAGAAATACAATTATGTTTGTTTGTAGTAGTGCGAATCAATCGACTGAACAAAACAACTGCCTTTTATTGTACATTTATGTTACTCTATGTATATACCATTCAGATTCGGCTACAACTCTTTTCTTCTTCCCATTCATGCCCTGCTCCTTCTATGTAGATTAACTTTTCCACATTCTTCTTTAATGACCAGCAAGACTACAAGAAATACAATAATTCATAATGTTCCTGTCACTGCACACTACACATACAATACTACGCATACAGCGTAACTGTGACACATTACATTACCTACTTCGTAATTGCAATTAATAATTTAATAAGAATATAACAGCAAAGCAACCAATGCGTCTTTTCTTTCTTTATAGCATCATCGTGTTACGTAATATCAGATGGCCCACCCACTCTATTCATAGCTCGACTATTATTTCCCTTTAGCTTTACATTGACATTAATCCGTGCATTTTCTTTACTTAGTAATAAGTTGGTGGTAGTAGTGGTGGTGTGAAATTTCATTCCCGTTTCGATCAGATTGCCGTTCATTGACATTGACGACATTGATTCACCTATTGACTGTGACAAGTACAGACGAGGTACGCATTACTGTGTACTTCTACTTAACTTAGAAAGAAGAATACTTAAAAACTTCCACATTTCTACCAGTAAACAAAGATTTTCATAATATGTACAACAAGGTTGATCAATTAAGTATTGTATGTATGTACGAAGTACAGATATATTTTATTATCATTGTGTATGTAATTTATTGTAAACTAATTGACTTATTACTTCTTGAGGAAAGGTACAACGTTTTAAAGTGTAATAGGTCTTTACTTCATTATTTTATATAAGGCAGGTGTCTGCACTCCTACTATTTACTCTTACTGATACATAAATTGAAACTTTTCATGCACGCTCGGTCCGCAACCTTTGACTACAATGTTAAGCCTTCATTTTTAATTATTTATTTATATTTACTCATTCATTACTACTTATTTTTCTTCATATACATTCACTATGTCCATTTATCCGCAGTTTTTATATTGTGAGATGACTCCAAGTTAGTTTTTAGTAGATTGATACCACTAACAATACATACACATCTAACACACTAGGATTTATAATGGATTTATAATCTACAATTTCAATTTTGGTTTTATACAACGATTTACTAGTAAGTAAATAGTAAAGTGTAATAGTAATAGCATCTCGTGATAAAAGTTGTATTCATTTTCATTGCATTCAACTCACATTCAATCTTGCGTGTATTGTATGCATGCAATGAACTTTATTATTATTATCTCTCAAACGTTTCATGTATATTTGCATAGTAATATTATATTATTGTTTCTTATTCTTAGTTGCTTTAACACAAACTTATATTATTATGTTATTAGATTAGTGTTTTGTAGTTGTAGAGTAGCATGTAAGTAGAACCTACGTATTTATTGGCATTGGCACAAGTTTTACCTTAATATTACAATATCTACTATGAATTATTTATTTATTATTACTTTTACTCTTACTACTTTAGTATCTGTTCTTGTCATTCTTTTTCCCTTTCTCCTCCCTCCCGCTTTTACTTCCTCTTTATCTCCTACTTCACTTTATTATTTAATTCATTCAGTACGTACGACGCTTGTTCTTCCAGAATCGCTTTTTCACAAAGCACTACTTACTACTATTATAGTCTCAACTCAACTCTGTCTTTCTAGCTTTTCTCTCTTACACTGCCAATTCGTCTAATTTGAACAATTTCATTTTGGTTGAAAGTCAACGGCTTTTGGCTGTATACACGGACGGTATCCTGAATACGATCCAATTCCACATTGACTATATGTATTTATTGACATCTAATCTTTGTCTTTATTCTTATAGTACGTTATCAAGAATTGTTTGTGTATATTGATCTGAACACTTTTGTATGTTTTTCGTCGAAAGAAAACATCATGTACACCAAGTACTCATAAAGTGAAGGATACAATTGGTCACAGCCTATAAGTTGGATTTTGTACACATTCTGTCTGTACTAATTGTATTTGTATTGTAGTAGTATTTTAATTTACTTTAGTATTTAATAATCTTTATCGTTTAACAAGTAACTTTTAGTATTCCGTACAAATTGTCTGGAGGGAAGAAAGGGAACAGAATGAGAAATTATGTGTTGCAACCACAATATAATAATAAGAATGTCATTGTTGTGTATTTCATACTTATAGTGTCTTATATTTTAATGTAGGCTCGTATGTTTTATGCGTGTAGAGGAGGAAACAAGACAAGTAGTAGGGGAGACGCAAAACATTGCAAACAAATTCAACTTATCAGTGTGGAGTGGCAGTAGTTGGTTTAGCACTTACAGAGTGATACAAGTGACAGAGAGGATAATAATATGCATATTTTGCATATATTAGTTGTGTTGGTTGTTTGTGAACTTCCCTGGTTGTTATCTGTGTGTGTGTATCGCTCCTATGTACTTTGCTTTGCTCTAAAGAAATGAGACGACGACAGTAAGAACTTTGTTCAACTTGTTTGTGACGAGTTCAGTTTCTCAGTGGAGTATCTACTGAAAACATCTCTAGAAGTGAGAAGGATGCTGCTGTTTCATCCTTAGCTCGAGATTAGAGCAGTCAAAATGAAATGTCATATAGCAGGAAGCATCACAACGGAATGAAATGAAAATCAACGTTATATACAATGGAAAGACGACACTGAAACCCAAAACGTTGTTTTAGTTGTAGTAGTAGTAGCAGTAGTAAAATTAAGTCGGAAAAGTTTCCTTCCCGTTATGTGTAAATCAAAAGTTTTGAATGTGTTGTAGGACGAGAGTAGGAGTAACAACTCAAAATCCTGGACAGAACTTGTCACAAATTTTGGTCTGGAACTTATCAGAATGAGCCACGTGGCTCATTGCAGCAAGTTGCTTTCAAGTAAAAATATTTGTACAATAACACAAGGAAAGAGCAAGACTTTGTAGAGGAATGTTTGTTATTAAAAATGGAAATGGGCTCAGAGCTCAGTGTTTTCACTGCTTTAGATTTATGATGAAAACTTATGAAATGAAATTACAATACTGACAGATGAGATATTACGTTTAAATTTGTGCTTTTGCTGTAATTACAGAGAAATCATGATAAAACTGTGACAAATTATGACAAAAGATTTTCCTTGCAATAGTAGTTATAATAATATTTCTATGTACTTATGACTATACGGGTAAGACTTTGTGATCACTGAATTTACACGAATTCTAAGATACGGTTCGGTCGGTACGGATTCGTACACACTTGAGCCATCAAACATCACACTAACGGCATTTCTCTTTTCAAGTCTTTGTTTCGTGTACTTTTAACTTGTACAAACTTATTTAAAGTCGACTCTAACCTTACATATAGTACGACATTATTATTTACGATTTATATAGTTATCATAACTACAGGCTACAGGTATGTGTATTGTATACGGACTCATTCTCTGTGAACATTTTAACATGCGACACCACAGCCACTACACATTCTCCATTCTCATTACTATAATACACAAACTACATAATTCTTCTTCGTCATCTTCATCTGTTGATTTCTTGTGAGTTCCTTACGCGTAATCTTGTAGTTATTTGTATCTTGCGCAATAGTAGAAGTAGTATGTAAAAACATGGATATAGCATTATTATCATTCTAGACATTCACAACGTCCTCTTCGTTTGAAACTTTTCTAAGGATGCTACGAGGAAGTCCTACACCAACAACAACACCGTCATTTCCACTCTTCTGCTCGTTATTTGGATCCCAGCGCCTGGTAATCTGCAAAATCATTAAAACCACAATTAAAACGGATTCACCACAATCATCATCGATTAATCATGAGAATGACATTTACAAGATTTAGTAAAGTAGTAGTATACAAGAGAGAGAGAGAGATTGCTAAGCAAAGTTAAGCTGATTATTTCATGTTGGTGTTTTGTCATTCATTAGCAGTAGTCATTTCATCAATCACTCTAAAGATAATAATAATACTATCAATGAAGGTCATGCGATTATTCTACCTTCCGAAAATAATCAAAACTAAAATGCTACACGCAATGACAAATCAAACAACGTAAAAGAATCATGGAAATTCCCCTCTGTTAGTAAATAACGTTAGCGATTATTGTACAGCGGATAGTAAAGATGGATATAGCCATAGCGTTAGCTAAAGAGCTAGCACAGAGTTGACAATGACACAGTCCATAAAATCTTACAGTAGTAGGTAGAGTAAGTAAGTAAAATAGTAATATAGCAGTGTACACGGTTAGTAGATTAAGTAGGTATAGAGTATGTAGTAAATACAATAAGAACAACATAAGATGATGATTAGCTTATCGTGACATATTTACATTAACATCGTAATTAAATTAAGTTTATTATAGTTACCTTACATTACATTTAGCCTTACACATCTAGGATTCTTTTTACATCAAAGCAGAATGTAAGCAACAGTCCATATAGTTAGTGGAAAAACATTACGTTAAGTATGTCTGCACACATCAAGATAAATACACCTTCATAATAATAATATTATTTACATTCATTCATGTAAAGTACAACAACTACGTACATACATACACTCCACAACAATAAACACACAGAAGAAAGGTCGATACAGAAATTTCCAAGACACTACATGACAAGAGAAACAGATTACAAAATACACGATGCTTGAAAGAGGAAGACAACGGAAGCAGTTGCTGACGATAAGACATTGACATTGTTGTCCTATTAGACTTGAGAATAGAACAATCAACAATGATTAGGTGGAAAAAGCAGAAAAAGGATCAAGTGCACAGAAATGGATACAAAAAGCGGCAAGACAAATCATTAGCAGACAGATTGATGCGGGTTAAATGTGAAAAAGTGATACATTAGTGCGTGTAGTAAATCTGAGATTACTAAAATTAGTAGCGGCATGGCATGACAAGGAAGGATCAGTAGTTCTTGTGGTAAAATTAATGGTAAACCTAAACCAACACCGCAAATATCAATAAACAATTACCCACGACCACAACTACAACAACTATATATTAGTCCATGCATGCTGAATTGAATAGCAATTCAGTGGTGCTAATAAAACAACCAAACCAAATTAAATTACATTATGACCAAACCACAAAGCTGACCATAATTAAATTAAACAGAATTAAACAACAAATATTAACTTTCTTGAAAATTGCAGTAGTTATATCTGTACGTTACGTTACGATTCAAATTACTTACGGGCTTCTCATTCGAGAACTTCCTCAGAGGTACTTTCCAAACCTCACTGATGGATTGATGGCGTGTCCATTCTTGGATCGAAACTCTGGCTCGGTTGAAATCTACAATTTAGTGTAAAATGCAGACATCTAATCTACTAGTAGCAAAATCATGCTAAATTACACCACATCATCAAAATCATTAGCACAACTCTTTTTCAACGTGGAAAGTGTGTCTGGATTTAGTGATGAGGTGTAAAAGTTATCATGCATCACACGAGAACAACATTCCCTTATCAAAATTAAACTATGAAATTCTCAAATCGTAGAGTTGCTCATTGAAAATGTTAATTGGTTTAAGAAAATTAACGAAACAGAACAAAACCAGGTAAATGCGGCACAGACTTAAACAGTGCATAAGCCAACAATAGCAAGGATTTTGGATTGAAATTATAAAAAAACGACAAAACAAATTTGAATGAACTAAATAGATTTTTTGAAAATAAAAAATGCATGCAAACCTGGCTGTTCTACAGTTGTAGCAGGATTAACATTCCTGGGTAAGGAGTCGGATTTTTTCTTTGGCGGTTCTTCCTGATTATTGCTGTGATGTCTGGCTAGTGACGCCGCAAGTTCTTTCACAGAGCGTTTCTCTGAACCCCAAGACGGCAAGGACACAGGAGAAGATGATGAATGCTCATTATTCTGACTTGTGTTTTCCACATTTTTAGTTCCGTTACTATTATTATTACCATTACTACTATTGCTATTGGCATTGCTAAAACTGATGCTAACTGATCCGCTGCTCACGCTGTTTGTTGTGTTAACTAAACTAGTCGGTTGATTCTGATTCAGTAGATTCAGGGGAGCGTTATTACTTGTTTTGTGTAGGAAGCCGTGGTGATTTGTAGGTGATGAGCTAGAGAGAGATGAAGGCGGTAAGGACATCGCCTCTGAAGTTATGGAAGACTTTTCAGTTATAGAATGCTGTGACATTGTCATTGGGCTTGTTTTCCCAGTCTCCCCACTGTCTTCAAGGAGTTCTCCTGAGTCAGGTGTATTGGCAGATGAAGCATTAGGACTTGAACCGTCACTTCCCAAAGAATACTCTCCTGTACACAAAAAATAATAATATACAATAAGTACTATGTAAAACATGATACTAACATTGAAAAATTGTTTGGTACATGAAGATTTATTTTATAGGTGAAATTACCTGAACGACGATCCCCACCAACAACCGACCATGGACGAGGTTTGGGGGCAACAGGAGGAGGCCGTCTTGTCACACTAACACTTGTTACAGAGGACTTATTATTGCTAATGAATTTTTCTTTTGCCTCACTAACAGACACACCCGTCGTAATAGTATTAACGTTCACAGAATTTGCACTCGCTGTTACACTAGAATTTGAATTGCTAGAATTTAAATGCGTGATAGTCACAATCTCTGTATCCACTTTCTCTTTGCTAATCAATTTGTCCTTAGTGATTGACAAACTGCTTGGACTCGTGCTGGTCAGTGTATTTAATGTTCCCGTCGAAGCAACAGTAGTGAAGTGACCGGATGTTCTCTTTTCCTGTCGGGCTTTCATCTCTGCCAAAACCGAAGAGCCCATGAAGACTCCCAGTTTTTGTACAGGGGACTTTTGTCCATCGGATACATTTGTACCTCCTTCTTCGGAAGTTGCTGTCGGTGCAAATAAACTCTCTCGCTTTGTAATTGGTTTTTCCAAACAGTCTGTTGATTTCGACCGTGGCACTGGGTCCAATGAGAGTTTGCTTGAGATACTACAAGAATCAAATGAGCCGGGACTAGTTTTATCCGAGTTATCATCAGCTTTAAATGTTCTTGAAGAGTGAGTTGGCGTTGACTGAATACTGTCGTCTGCGTTGCTTGTCATAGAAATCATCAGTGAGGTACTGCTGCTCGAAACAACATTTGCAAAAACATTACTATTGATTCACAAAGTACTCGTAAGTTATAATTATATCAAATAAAAAGGTAGTTTTACCATTCATCCGAATCTGGTGTCACAATGGGAGTTGGGGTGGTCGATCCTGGACGGAAGAACGTGTCGAGTCCTTCTTGTAAATCGGGAACCTCCTCAATAAGTTCTGTTGGTGGACGAAGGCAGGGGCGTGTTGGAGCCCTGGTTTTAGGCTTTTTTGGTCGTGCTTTTCCAAGATGCTTTAACTGTTGCGGAGAGACTGGTGGTAGGTCTACCAAAGAAGAAACAGATTCTATAATCGAAACAAAGAAGCAAAAAATAAACAAAAAATAAAACATAAACCCAAGGAAAACATAACTCTGTAAAACATTACAAGATTTATAAATAATATAGTAATAATGTTAGACTTTACCTTCAATGGTTTTTGGAAGACTGGGAAGTAAATCTGGTATATCATCTGCAGAAATACCTTCCACACAATCCACAACTGATTTTGGTCTGATTCTCCTACCATGTACCTTCCGTTTCGCTTGTAATTGCGGTGTAGCCTGCAAAATTAGTATTAAATTAAAACAAAGTCTTAGAAGTGTAGTCACACAGTTAGTGTCTCAAGACAATTCAATTCATGCAATCCAACCAAATCACAAAACGACTACATAAATACGTGTTAATTATCAGTAAATTATGATTTTGAGATGCTACTCTAAAACTTAAATGGTACAACAAACACGAAATAACATAACAATAAACATTCCATAAAACCAAACAATAGTATTTGTGAGACAAACGTAGAAAACGAAAAGGTGAAAAAACGGTGAAGTACAAAAGTCCGATGGGGTATACAGTAGTACATACAAGATAAATACACTCATCGTAGACATGGCAGTAATTATTACAAGTCTATTTATCTTGGGGCATTTGAAATTATAAGTAGGATAACGAGTTAAATAAGTTACAGCACACACTGAATAAAAGTATAAAATGTGTAATAACAATAGGTACATGTTAATGACCACAAATCAGTAATGCTCCACCGAACAAAGTTCATATCACAATACAATGCAGTGCTGAATCATTCAAATGAGAATTACTAGTTACGTTGCCAAATAGCAAAAGGGATGAGAAAATGAAACAACAAAAATAAGAAATAAAAAACAACAGAACAATTGTCATGATTGAGTTCATAGTTCAGACTTATCGAAGTACTTACAAGGTTGAGGTAATCCAGCTTCTGTAGTGAAATCCACCAAAAATCAATTGAAACTCCAAATTAATTACAATCTTGTCTTACAACTTACGATACAACATACAACTCGCCTCATTTAATTAACTATCTTAATTATCCTTTCAACTTGTAGCAAGTCAAGTTGTTGCCTCTGTCAATTTGACAATTCACACGTGAATAAAAATAAATTGAATCTTAATTAACTACTTCATTATATTTAATTGCAATTCCTTGTTTCTACTTCATGTTCAATAGAATTTAACATTTTAGCCTAACCACAAACCAAATACACAAGTAACAAGTTAGGTAACGCAATTTATAAAGATTTCTCTTTCTCATTCGCTTACAACTACCACAAACTACCTTCAACTTCAATAACAATTATTTCTCCCTGTTAACCATACAGCAGTTAACAGTACACCGTGTTCATAATTTACTACGAGTTTTATACTTCATATCTTTACAACATGTAATTTACAACAATACACATTTTGAATTCCTTACCATGGGAGATTGATCGGAGAACTGAATACTGCCCTCACTTATCGAAACGTTGTTTTCCGACATTTCTTTTGACAATTCACTAGGACTTGATCTCAATCGAGTCTTAAGCACGTCAGGAGTAGAAGATCGCTTTTTACTTACGTCGTTCTATTCAATATCATAAACAATTTTACACATTAACAATTTTGATCACAGCGAACCTTATACAGGGAACTACAGGCGTAGGATATAATATATACTCACTACAAGCAAATCATAATAAACGAATGACGGATAATAAATGGTTCACTAAAACTTACCAGCTGCTTATGACATTTCATAAGCGAGTCAATCGCCCTGTCAACAAGCTTGTCAGAAATATGCGCGGCCACTGCTAAATGAACCTCACTGAAATGCAAAAAAATAATACAAAATTAATCCTGGACAATATCAAAAATGTTGTGAGACACGTCCACACTTCACACTTCAAAAAAGAGTACTATGTCGTGCTTTACTATCAGGAAACTACTACTGCTTTATGGATTTTTATTAATACGCTTATCTGTAAGTCATGACAGCCTCATTTTTGAGCGTCAGAGCGAATATTTATTAGAATATTAATGACTTCAATGTGCATACACGATGGGTTAATAATTTATCTCATTATTATTTATATTTATTTACAAGGCTAGGCCCGATAAGATAATCAAACTTATTATATCAGTTTTGAAGCGACAACATAAATCCTTTACATGGAATAATGTAATATATCATGATAAGTATTTTGTGCCTTATTTTTAACATGTCGAATTACTATAGAATAGTTTTTCTCATGCTGTCGTGTCAGTTTTTGGAGAAGCGGTTCACAAGATAACAAATAAAGTTACAGATACAACATATCCTTGTTTGCGTTCCTTTTAATGCTTGAGTACTTGTTTGTAAATATATGCAAACAAAGGACTTACTTCAATAGATGTTGTTCGAGCTAATACAACGACATAGAAAATGTGATCTTACTTGAGTTTATTGACAATATCTGTGCCGGCCATGTCCATAACACAATGTCGTACAAATTCTGTAGGAATTCCACTTTTGTCGATGCATCCTTTCTTGATATCTTGCTTCAGAGTCTCGTCTCCCATTAAGTTAGGGCATTTTTCTTCCGTCAGTTCCAGCACATTGTCAATATTGCTCTACATAAAAGATATACAGAATCAACAATGAAAATAAAAATTATAATCCCACCTATGTAACCAAACTAACAACGTAACATAAATAGTAGTAATAATTTTGACGATATAAACTAGAATATACCAGGAAGTAACACAGCGAATTTGCAAAACACCAAAATTTGCACACAACTTTAACAATACAAATAAAGAATATTTCTTGTCAATGTTGCGCATGCAATACAAGCCCACTAACAATAAGTGAGTATAGGAAATGAATAGATCATTCAATTACTTATTTAGTCCATTCAACTAAAGTGAAACTGTCAATAATATTAGAAGAACTGAAAAAACTGAATGAAAGTTACTAAAAAAGTCAAACTGTACCTGAATGTGTTGTGATAGCATTGCATGCAAATCGTCGGACAGCATCTGTAATTTCGCTTCGATAACTTTACCAGCCTCTCCTTTCTGTTCGATTAGTTCATGAAGATTCACCAGCAACTGTAAGCAAGAAAATCAAAGAAATTCAAGATAAGGTAGCTACACACATTAAACACACGATTTCCTTTTCAACGCAATAAAATAAAATATTACTCTACAAGATACACCTCCCGCACTAGGTATATAGCTGTACATATACACGTACGAATGAACAATAATATTTACATTATCTTTCTGAGCATCGCTCTCGTTTCTGATTTACTTTACACTGTTATAAAAACTAATTCACTTTGTGGTCGCTCTAAAGTCATAAAAGGCAAAACGGGAGACTGAAAAGACTACGCTACGCACTTGATGTTCCGTGTATCGACCTTACAGAAAGAATATTAGTGACACGACGGACAGAAAGGAAGTCAAGATAAGAAATGTAGAACACAACACTCTCAAGTCTGTCTTTACCAGATCACATCCTCTCTTTCTTTCATATCGTACATAAGTAAATGCTCCACACTCATAGACTCATAACTATAACACAACAACGCTCTAACGTACTCTTTCTATTCTTTCAGTTCAATTATTTTATTTACATGCATTAGTCGAGTACCAACAACTCACAATACACATATCTATGCTGCATCACGAGAAATCCCTTTATGTTTCACAGTTTCATACAAATAACACCTACATACCCATACACCTATATAAACGACAGATTCAGTTCACTGGTTTAATATCCCATTAAAATCTCTATACGACTCTACCACACAAAGCAAAGAAATGAAATGCCAATTCCACGTTACTTTACTCGTCTATACACCTCTCTATATTCCTCATGTATCAGATCCTTCATTATTTCTTATTATACTTGACATAGTGCATACAGATAGATAGGTACTCGCTAATAAGACAGCCTTTGGATATGACTATGACGACTCGCCTGGTGCACATTAGAATAATCCTCGTCTAAGTAAGTAAGTGCAACTCATAACATATACACAAACTCAATTCAATCCAACTCTTTACTTGCGATGAACTCAATAAACGAAAAAATACAAATCAACTTTTCATTTTCATGTACCTTGCCTATTACTACTTACTCGTATTAAAATTATCTTCACAACTTATTGCCAGGCATGTCAGGTCAAAAACTCGTTTCCTTTCACCCTGACTCACTCATAACATCAATAGTCAAACTTAAACTCAATAAGCTCAAACGATAATACATCTAAAACCATATTATTGTTTTAATGTTGTGATACTCACATTACTGATCCAACATAAATAAATGATAAATAAATAAATAAACTCTGATACTTTCCTGCTCAATGAACGCACTAACAACTCGTACAGCATCACAAAACATGACCACTCGTCATTTAATGACAAGTTCATCACAGAGCACAGCTGTCCGTCTCTCTTGAGTATCTATGTCTTCCTTTTGCTCTTTATAGTTCATTGGCTCTTTCTGAGCATTTTAACTTTTAACGCTGTTGTGTGAAACACTCTACATACATACATAGCATAATACGCTTCATTTAACTTACACTCAGAATGCTTCACAACATTCAAGGAGAACCCCAAGAGTCGGTCATGGCAATAATTGACTTGCACAAAACTAGTGTAAATATGTTTTCATAATAATATTGTAATTTGCTGCGGCACATATGAATGATCAATGATAAGACATACAATGGGACGAGGACAACTAAACCCGTTTCTTTGTGACCGGTTCATTTACAATTTTAAAATAGCAATTAGAGCTTAAGACAGACACTCGCACACACCCCACTACAATAATATATGCGAATTCGATTGGCATCTAGGCCTCAGGCTGAATTAAGCTGCACTACCATTCCATCGTACTTACTGCATTATTAAACACACTGCAACTAACTGCATGCAAATCCAACAACATTGCTGTCTGACTGAATTTAAGAGGAGGAACGGTTACATTACATGCTACGATGTTATGATACCACTGTATATGTATACATACATAAACATAAGAACACTGTAATATTTTGATAAGCTGTAAAAGAAAAATAATTATATTGCAACAATAAGCAGATTAAATGCGTTAAGCCAACTAACTGATTGTACGAACATGTAAAATGGTGAAACAAACATACATTAATGATTTGATTACATTTACAATATAAACAAAATAATACTGCGTTCAAACTTAAATTGTACGTATCTGTGTGTATGTATCTCCTATCTATACGCAACAAGATATCTACAAGTTCCCATAATATGCAAAATGCAGACTCATCCACTAATTATGACAACATGCCTATTTTGATGCTGGTTTAAACACTATTCATTGCTCACAGATAAAAAACATGCTCACCCAATTACTAAATTCGCCATGCAACATTATTATACGCTTGTTGGCAATACCAACGTATGTACACCAATCCAATCACGTCAGTTCAACTGAACTTCATACTTCATATCATTCCTAGTATCTGCCTACTGCTTTGCTAGTATAATTACATTTCTTCAATGAATACACCATCTGTATTCCAATTTCAATTCAATAGGCGACCCCCTTCGAAGCATCAACTTATAAAATGGTCTCATTTTCTTTATTACTACATTATTGCATTTGTTAACTATTATTTATTTACGTATTTAGTATTTACATATAAGTAAATATAATGATATTGTTATCATTTGCCTATTAAAAATTGCTTCCTTTCCTTCCTACTCTAGTATATCTACTCCTACTTGCTGTAAATTGTAAAGCAACAGGTTTTTGTGTGTTTCTAACTTTTCGCCACCTAATAACAAACAAAAACTCCAGGAGAGTTTCTATTCTTTAATGAGCAATGCATACAGTGTTTTTGTATAAAAATGACAGAGCAATTAGTCCAAAACGAAAGAATGAACGAACGAATGCCGCAAATCTAAACTCGATCAAATGAAAAGCTGATTTGTACCTTTCAACACAACATTGCCTTATACAAGCTAAACTGTAAATGAACAATCATTACTTTAAGAATACAACTAACTATATACAATACAGCTACTATAGCTAATTTGTAATTTACAATACTGATATAATTTGTAATTTGTATTGACTTTGTTTTTGGTGCTGATACACAAATGCATGATACGCTTGTAATGTTTATATCTAGAATATCTACTTACAATGTGTTAGTCAATCTCACTGATATTGAAGCACGTCAGTTTTGGTGAAACTTTCTTCCTTTATACCTACATGACATTAGTGAGTTTACTTTTATACGAATTTTCTTGACAAGACAACAACTCAATAATGTATTTACTATTTACATATAATGTCGACAACACATTACAATGTAAAGCCATGTCAAGTCAATCAGTCAAGTGTTGAGAGCCGAGTTAATTTGCTTGGCAAACAAACTTATAGGAACATTTTTTAGAAATAGAATAGGTACACTTACTCACCAAAGCATTGCTTCAGCTAAATAGAATTTAGCCAACAGTTAATTAACTCACTAATATGATTTTATACGTTTAAGCCACCACAGAGTGATACTCTGATACTACATCGGTAGATAGCAATCATACAGGCGCCAAAGCTACATGATAACACATAATTACAGCACAGATATCTAAATCAAAAGCTATTAACTGAACTTCTTTCAATTTAGCTCAACTCAAAACTAATTGTACTACTAATGCGGAAAAATCTCATTATTGCTTGAAGAGGATTTCCATCTCGAATCTCTTTACTCGTAGACTACTCTGTAAGTCCACTAATTACACCTACTTACACTCTTATCGTGTTCTGTTATAAGTCCAATTACTTAAACTCACCCCCTCGTTTCATTTTTAGAGCTTTGGCGATGCACCACTGCACTCAAAACAGATAAAATTCTATTTTAATCGTAACATACAACTTTATTTAACTTATACTCGCATTCAGTTTGGTTACAGCACACTATTATCCATATCCGTCATATTAACCATTCCTACGTGATTTATTTTTAAAGAGTTTTAGCAAAGAGATTTAGCAACTCCAACTCCTTAAAAGGTAGCCATTGCATTGGCAGCTTGGCAGTATTTTAAGTTTACCATAAATTTTAATTGCAAACACTAAAAATGTTTTCTGACCTGCTTCGCTTTCTCCGAATCTTGAATTAAGTTTTCTGCATGTGTGATGACATCTGAGTAGCCAGAATCTCCAGATGGACTGTTCTGCTCATTTCGGCGAAGGAGTTTGACTCCGTCTTGAGTCTGACTAATCAACTTATCCACTGTTTGTTGAGCAGAACTCAGAAGGAAGCCCTAGTTTAAAAACAGAAAGTCAAGTACACTTTTATTGGTACAAGAACTAGTAGCGGAAATTACACTAGAGATTAATTCAATATTATCATGGCACATGGTCTTTTAAACAAAGAAGTAGAACAAACCTACACCTAGATTTCTCTACTCCTTCCTAAACATCCAAAATCTCATTTTCATATAAACGTCTAGTATAGCTAGTAAGGTTTCTAGTATACATGTACATTGAATTAGTCAATTCATTTAGCAAGGTAAAATGTAATGAAGAGACATAAAACAATTTAGAGCTTAGTTTTTCTAATTTAATTTGATAGGTCATTCAAACAAAATATATGTACAAGAAATTAATATACGTCAAAACTTTCAATTTATCCTTTTCGTCACAACTACCAAACTACCTCGTAACTTGTAACGCATTAACTGAATGCAAAATCTACCTAGGTATTGCATTATCAATGCATAGTAAACAACGTAGGTACCTGCATTTTATACTTGTATACGAAATAATATATGCAAATAAATGAAAATACTATAAAGCCTACGTTAGAAACATGACGTTCTTTTGTCACACTTTCATCTCTTATGCTAACTCACACTCACTGACGCCTTGAACAGAAATAAAAGCGTCTCGGTATGACTCTCCATTTCCACTACGTTATATTTTATAGAGACAAATAAGAAACAAAGCATGAATAACATTTCTTGAAAAATAAATGTAAATGTCGACTCAAGGCGTCCATCCTGTCGTGTCAATTAGTTCCACTTCCAATACACAAATTCATGAAAACAAAAAAGACTAAACATTAATTTTAAATCTCACCTGTTGCAGTCGGAAGGCTTGTTGACCATTACAAGTCTTTTTGGGCTGAGAGTTCCTATATATCAAGTCCTGGATTCGCTTCATCACTGCTTCCGTTTTCTCTCCGGACACTTTCATGCATGGTAAAGCGTCGTGGATGGGGAACGGCATGTAGCGCACACTCATATTACTAATTCAAACACAAAACACAGAGACAGTAACAAATGAACCAAAGAGATGGACAAGACCAGAGTCATAAATCCACGGTAGCACACACAATCTAAAATATCTTCCTCTGCCGAGTGAGTCTTTCTAAAATACTCTCTTTCCTATCAACCAAATTCCCTCAGCACATCTACACAAAACAAATGACTATAACTTGTTTCTTTTCTGCAGCAGGAAATGTACTAGCTACGTGTACGTATGTAGTTCGAGCAAAATGCTGAAACTAGAGATGCGATGCGACACGCAAATAATGTCTCTTCTTTGTAACTGTTTCCTCTTAATTTCACGCTTGCAAACTATTGCCACACAGCCACAGAATGAAATAAACCCGCACAAGTGAATGCTTGAAGGAGATGGTGTCAAATGAATGTTTTATTTACTCCACACCCGAATATGTGTATTTTTTATTTCTGCCACACAATGCGACACACATATATACATACATTAAGTACATATACAGACAAACAAATGACAACTCACTCGAAAATAGATCAAGGGCGAAATGAATTTATGTATATGGTACCCTCTCGCGTTATTTTCGACACGATTTTTCTTAAAATGCTCCAACACTCAGAATAAATTAGATTGCTATTTTCGTGGGGCACACCTTTGTAGCAATTCTTTTGAGCGAAATCTCACAGTTGTCTGCTAAAGGGCTAAAATGAGACTAAAGTTCACTTCAATACAAGAGTAACCACAATGAATTTCAAAGAATTCTCAGAGCATTAAAACCAGGCAGCTGAATGCAATTGAGCAAGTACAACAAAGTCCTACAAAATAACTAAACTAAGAAATGAACCATTCATAAAACAGCCTACAATATCTACTACACACAGATAGAGAACTGACTGAGGTGAACCCAGTGAACACTTCTGAACTGAACACGCAAAAAATCCCATTGTTATTGCTCATAAATGTAACATAACGTAATGTAGATAGCACGTAAAGCACTAGTACCTATGCAATCTAATGTAACATAACGTAACGTAATAGCCCACGCCAAGTGATAGCATTTCCTTTCTTTTATACACCATTCTTTCGAGAATTTCTTTCAAGATAGATAGACTTTATTACTGTGTGCATTGTGCACGTATCTATTTAGCAAGCTAACTATTTCTAGTATCATGGGTAAATAAGTGGAGCTTGTTTTTCAAAAGAAAGAATGCCATATACACAGAAAAAATAACAAGAATATAACACAAGAATATAAAACACCCAGTCAGTCGACTGACGCCATCCTGTATAGCTCTACACTCTAAGTACACACTGCACTCACCTTTATATTTGGCTCAATTCAATTTATAGCAATACTTTGCTTTACAGCCTTTTTATTAATTTTTTCTTGAGCTTATCCTGTTCATTCTGCATTTTCACACAGGCTCTTATCTTCCCAACGATAATGCAGCAATAACGATAAGGTTTTGTAGATGACCCACAGAAATGTCAGCATTTCAAATTTATGCTACACATACTCATAATAAGAAACATACTTGTTCAAGGAGCTTTACTGTAATGCAATCATAATCCCAACACAGTAACAGTAGAATGACTCTGCTATCTTATTCAAAGACAAATAGCAGTTTTTACCTGAACTTTGCATTAAAACCGATGCTTCTTGCTTCTTTTCACATTGTCATAAAATTACGCTATCCAAACTTCAATTTCTGCTACGCTACACACACACTCTTGCATTTCTTCATGCACTAACTTGTTAGTGGATTTTATCCAACCTCAAAAGTAAGTTAAAGCAGGCGTAGCTATTCAGTTGATAATCCATTCAGTTCAACCCACTTATAATTCATTCATACATAACACAATATAATTGTATTGTGCTTGTGTTCGATATTTGGATAAGTAAGATGCATGCTATTTAGTGCTACAATTGCTTAGATAGGTATCCTACAACACACACTCACACTCCCTGCTATGTAGTTACACCTACACCCAACTAACTGATCTGCCTTATCTTGCTACAATTATTTGGTATGGTATTTAGGGCTACAAAACGACGTAAAAAGCCTTTATTTATGTAAGCCATCTCTATTTACCACCATGGTGTTCTACAGATAGAACTTAGGTATCTGATATCCGCATTAATTAAATTTTTTTATACAAACGAACACCATCAAAAATTCTCCTGCCCCACAGAACGCAACGAATCTAGTCTAAGTGCGAATTGGACAAACGTCTTTAATATTTTCTCACATGCAACCAATGGAATGTCAGTTTGCTCCACTTGGTTGATTATGGTTTACTAAGAACAAGGTAATGGAATTTCCTGCTGGAGTTCACTTATGACGGTTAACTAACAATAAGTAACTTATCTATCCTGTTAACACATTTTACATAATTTAAGACTGACAGTAACACACATTTCTGCACGTAGCACCATTTTCTTATCTTTTAACATCCATAATTAGCTTCCTAATATACTCAAAACGACAAACTATTAATACAAACATAAAATAAGAAAACACTTAAGAAAATTCTATTCAAAAAACAATACCTACTACTACATTAGCATCCCCTATAAAAATAGGAGAGCAAAATCAAAGCTAGGTAAGACTGGTCTAACATCTTTCTGAAGGAAATGGATCATTTTTAAGAGAAAGAAGCATTAATTGCAAAACACCATTCAAACTACATTTATTAAGACAAGTACGAACCTTTCCAATCCATACGCAATGTCAGAGAAGCCTTGCAACGTGATATTATTCCTATCGTGTGTGATACAGCGTAGTTTAGCATTTATTTGCAATGCTTTAGCCAATAATCGTGCCCCAACGTCTCCCATCTGGTTTCCGCTGCAAATTAAAACAAAGGCTTAATTATCACTACATATCATTACAATTACTACATAGAATTATATATACCTGTAGGTAAAACACGTTCTATTATATACTATTATTACGCGTTTGAGTATAACAATAGCTGCGCTTTTTTAACTACGTATTGTGTAGTTTTATAGTGGCAATGGCACATCACTAGTAAAAAGTAGTTGCATTGTTGCATAACAAAAACATACAACTGCAATTGCAATACACACATTAAGTATACCGAACATTACCTCAACAGATCACATGGAATTACTAAATTGGCAAATTACATGCAGGATTGAGTGAGTTAATGACTCAAAAGCAAATATAATTAGGTACACTACGAAATAAGAGAAAAAAGTTTACTCCTAATTCCCACGGTCAGTGCCACAAGACACTAAAACTGCTCCTGCTAGTTATAAGTACGTAAAATAAATAATAAATGTAAATACCTAAGTACATTCCATACTACTAAAACTCTTTGTGCTAAACGCACGCACATATTCAAATACATAAAGCTACATTAGTAAAACCTAGTCCACTTATCACAGTTTCCTTTCATTATCTGAGTAAAACAACATTTTATTCTAAAAACCTTATGGAATTTCCGGTTGTATTTGTATTTCATGCAACGAATATATTTCAAAATCGTGTTCTCTGTGTCTCCATGTCACAAGTTAATATTTAAGTGTGTATTATACTAAAGAAAACACCGTTCATGCACCTACTATAATATAAACCCATCGATTGCGCAATCCGAATTACATTCACATAAGTTAAGCATACTGTATTCAGTTTGCTTAACTTCATGTAAATGTTTCTAAGAGAGAATACTTGTAATACTATGAAAAAACACGGCTATGTTTCTGCTGAATTCACACTTTCTGTCACATTGAACAAAGCAGTTGGAAATTCGCACACACGTCTCCATCATTAATTTTAATTTCAACATTATTACGGTAGAAACACGTGATTGATATATGAACATAGGTTACCTGATGTCAATATTTTGCAGGCATTGGTTGCTCCCAAGTGCATTAATTACACTGTACAGCTCCCCCTTCAGCTTAGAGTCGGCTAAAGAAAGAGTTTGCAAAACACAATCTTCCTCCTGAAAAGTTTTAATTGCATTCATTTCAAAATCAAGTCATTACTACACCTAAATTATTTTATGATACATCTCTCATAATAATTGCTGTATGTAGGTACTTAAAGTCATTAATATCTACCTATGTTAATTTACAACTATTACTTAAAAATTTATTATGTAGGTAAATCGATCAATTGCTGTACATGAATGTGTTCCTAAAGCAATTCTTTGAATATATGAAAATGACATCCACTTCCACTACACAGTGTCTCAACAGTAAAAATGAAGAAGAAATTATTATAATAATTGGGAAGTTGTTTGCTTCTGTACCTGCAACATTTGTACGATGGCTTCCATGACTTGAGCAACATGCTTTGCTTTGGTCGATTGCAAGTTCCGGCCAAGATTCAAATGCTTTAAGGATTTGTTTTTGCTGACAGCTGAGACAACACCAGCTAAGTCTCCCTCCAAGTCTACAGCACAAAAAAAATGATTGTATTATACTACAAGCTCAAAACACTCAATCTATATTACATATATCATACAGGGCGGAGCTGGAAATTGTAATTATGCGTATACAAATATAGAGCTCATCTCTTTTCAGTCCACTTGAATCTTATTCATAAAAAGAAATGCCTGGGTTTGTTACGTAATAGAACAAAACATCTTCAGTAAAAGCATAGTATTAGTAGTCGCAATCGTGCGCTAGAAATTAGGAGTATAATCATAACTAACTGCTCTTCTGCAACAAGGGTAATTTCGTTGAAAGCATTAAAGATGTGAAAGAATAAGAGTTGATGAGGCAAGCAAAACCGCGAACATGACTTGAATTTGAGAGTAGAGCACTGAGACTCAGTTATTATATTAAGTGCGTAAGAAAAAAGATCAAAAAAATGTTTCTGCGAGTAAAGAGTTGTGAAATATGGAAGAACTTACTGTTATCACTGATATCCAAGCTAGCAAGACATTTAATGCCGTGCAAACAAGACTCGAGAACGTGAGCACCTTGTTGCCCCAAACCATTGCCGCTGATATCCAATTCGAGATCGGCTGTTGACTCGTTACACGCCAATCCTAACAGGAGCTGCCTAAAAAGTTAAATCAAGATAATTTCCCAGCATTAAATTACATTACATTGTATTTTATATTCCCTCTGGGTACTGTAATTCATATTGGCATATAAAACTGTACAATTTCAGTTCAACTTAACTTGCAAAGGCATACCTAGTCGAGTTTTTTTTTTCTTCTACTGAACTACAATACCACAACTCGCCTTGCGTGACACTCGTACTTGTACGCTTATATTCCTCATTCATTCATAACATAACACTTTTAAATCGCCTTCAATCAACAACACTTCATGATACCCACTCACAACTCAGATTCACATCCTTTCGTCTAAGGTACTTATTAAAGGCAACATCATGCAAATTGTTCTTACTTCAGACGAACATTATGCGTTTTCCTAAGAAACTCACCATGTTACGATAAAAACTACTCAAATTATTTCACACATGCACATACCTAAATTGATCTCCATCGCTCATAATAATTTCAACATGCTGACTTTTAAATACTCCGTAGTCATAAACTCAAGTTATTAATACTTTAGTATCACCAAGTTGATATAAATCGCAATATTTATGTATTTTTACTCATTTTAACGGCAAAAACCCGTAAAAATAAAATTTTAGTCTGAGTCTAACCCAAAATGAACAGTTTTTATGTAATACTCGGGTATCAGGCTATAAACTCTACTCTACCAGTACAAGTTTTGATATGGGATTAATATACCTAAAAGTAAGACCTAAAGTCGCCTTGTGCCGCAGTACAGTACTACAGACCATTTTTCAATTTATTTACGCAAAAACTCATTTCAAGCCTTAATAGTTGATGCGGTTTACTCGGTTTAGATATAGTAGCCCCAGTAGCAGTCTTCAAATTCACACCACCGCTAACATAATAATACACATTTCAAAGTTCGGTCGGTTGGCTACACGCAAACTTGGATTGGAATCGTATCGAATAAGATCAAAAGCTTTAGAAAAGTACAGTACACACGCGTTTTTAAGTAAGTTACGTAAGTTGAGGTAAGGGAAAATCCATCATGTGAAGTGTAAAATATAGATGATGAAGGGAATAGCGTTTTTTCACCTAGCCCAAAAAATAGCTTGAAAATAACACTCTAAGATATCAAGACTAAAAAACTGTGACTATAGTCCAAATGTTGGTTGCATCGTATATTATACATAGCTAGGTAGCAGTCTTCCACATAGGATCGAAACACAATCGCTTGCTTCCATCACATCAAAAGTAATCACGCTGTCAGTAAAACGATTGCTTTCAATGATAAAGCTTTAAGTTTGCCTCTAACTTGCTAACAAAGTTTCTTTCGTTATCAGTCGAGAGATGTAAAAGTTTTTCTCGAACTACATGTACACACTTAGACATATATAAACGATGGTACTGAATAGCACAACAGAGAAAACCATCTTCTTCAGCGTACAGGGTCGAAACAAATATTTTATGTTTTTTCTTACAATATTTAACATATGAAGCAGAGTTAATAGTAAAAAAATAATGTTACATTGGCATCATATAATAAACACGATTCCCACCTAAAGATGTTAAGATGCGTTACTTGCAAGAGATTCAAAAGCATGAAACGCACTTTCATCTTGGGATGTTTACATGAGTGAATGAGTTTGCAAGATTCATCAAACCACCAACAACATAAGTTCATTGATTGTGTGCAAGCAAACCTTTGTGTTTTTACAAACAATACTATCTTGTACACAATTCTTTATCAACAACATCTAGGCATAAAGAAATATATAATAATAACATAATAATTTATAAGGTTCTCGGATACTGTGCGCTGAGCAGAGCACCATAAACCATACACTGTAAATTTTAGTTGCAAAGCTTCTAGTTCTGCTCTTCCCTATTATTTATTTCGTGGAGAGGCAAATAAAACTTTGTCTTACTTGAGGGCTTCCAGAGACAATTTACAAGACGACAAGGAGAGATGCTTCAAAGCCAAACTACTCGTCAAGAATTGTTTGAACGATGGGGGAATCTCCTTGCCTTTCTTTGTGGCAAAGTTGTTTCGTGACAAGTTGAGGTGTGCCAAATGTGAGGTGCATCCGCGGAGCAGGGCTCCAAATACCTAAACAAATCAATAACAACCATAATGTCATTTTTCATTCAAATTCATGTAAATCAACCTTTCTATATTAAAATATTTACATAGATAACGTTAGCTAGTGTGACACAATTGGCCAACAGCGCAAATTAACAGTACAGGTGTGCAGAACATTTCTCACACTAGTTTTTATGTACATAGAAATTAATATTTGTAATTGTAAATAGTAACTGTACTCTTGGTCTTTCTCGACTCTAACAAAAGTGTGCAATACAATCTACATACATATTATGAACAGGTACCTTGGTACCTAAGTACAAAAGTACCTATGCGTTTTCCTTACTGTCAATAGAAACTATAATATCTTACTAAATTATTAATTCATTATTGCCTCCTTTAATACTTCATAAGCAATAAATGTGACCTGACACATTCCTTTTATGAATGCAACGCTATAAAACAGTAACAAATACATAAAAGCTTCACTTACTTCACTAATAATCACAGAATAAACCTTGAGAGAACAACTTTAGTCTATCGGAGGTTATGAAGTATAATATTTATTAGTTCAATTCAATTTTCCCACAGACAACTACCTATCGGCTAGACAATAAATAAAGTATGCATTATGTGTTATCTATAGAGAAATCAGATAGGTAGGTACGTTTCTTTAGTTTCTTTTACCGATTCTATTCACTGAATGCTATTCATTTAATAATTTCTGCTTTTTAACATCCGGCCCACCCACAAATAGTAAGTTCTATTAATCTTTCTTTTGCATATCATTATATCTGTACTATTACCTAAGTAAGTACAAGTAGGTAATCTATAATGCAGGTAATTGGTTTGGAATTAACTTACTGTTTCTAAAGTGCAGTCAGTCCCAGAGAGATCAAGAAAAGTAATGGAATTCGGTTGAGCCAAAAAGTTGCATAGGTTCTGTAAGGAACATAACACAAAATCATTAAATTAAGGTTTTTCAAGCACATTTATTATTTCTTTCTTTCCTCGCTTCGCAAAGTAATACACAAACACATTTTTTTCTGCATCCACCACGGCATCGTCGTGCCTTTCTATCTTTCCAAATTATAAATACATGAATTATGCTTTACGAGCAATAAAACTTGGCACAGCCTAGTCAAAACCTAGTAGATCTACCAAAGAGTGGTAGATTTGGGCAATACACAGAACAGTACTACAAAGCCCAACTCCGACTTTTTCTCTACTGTATATGACTATAGGATGGTATACAAGCAAAACAATAAAAATCCACTGCACAAGTACTTTGGTAGTTTCCTGCAGTTAAAACAGCCATTTCTGATTAATGACGACACGATTGGAAACTCGAAATCGAATTTGCCAGTACACAGATTACATTCTGCTATGTTATGTCTTTACTGTAGCAGTTAAGTTTAACAAGGTACAAAATCAAATGGCACGTCGTAAATATATTCCAGATAGACACATATAGAAACGTATTAGTAATGCATTGGTGTAGGATGAGACACGAACGACTATTATTTTTATTGTACAGTTGAGATAAGGAACTACTAACGTATAGCACCTTAAACTATCTCATATTTTAATCATAAGTATTATCATGAAAATAAAGACTCACTCCACTCACATTGATATCATCTTTGAGAGAATTTCCACTAAGGTTCAGGTGGGTCAAACTGTTGGGGGCACAGCGGTTTAAGGCTAGAGCATGAGCCAGTTGAGCAACGCCTTTCGGCGATAAACCACACTGCGACAAATTGAGCCACACAGGTCCTCGGCAAAGTTTAGCCAAAGGATTACTTAAATGTATAGCACCTGACACAAATCCAAACAAAACATTTATTTGTCATTTATCCCAACTCAAAATATTCCTTTCCATTTACCACGCCACAATGTCCAAACTCACTCACAAACTTCAAAGCGTTCAAAAAGAATATTCAATCAAAAGAACTTACCTTTATCTTCAATCATATTGTGTGACAAATCTATTGTGTGAACTTGACTGTTCGTATTGTGGCTCAGGGCTGCTGACAATTTGTGAGCAAACTCTCTGTAAAACAATAAAACAACTCAATTAGCAATAAATCATGTAGATACTTCTGATAATTTAAATTAGATAATACAACATAACTAACAAAATACTAACAATGCTTCCTGTAATATGTGAAAAGAATATTTTTTGCTAGTTACTAGCAGTTGTTCTACACGCTGGTTCGTAGAATATTTATATGTAAAGCAAACTCAACCAACTATAGAAAAGATAATATACTTTCATTTACTTTTTTACCAACAATAATAACAAGCACGCATTATTTGTTTTTGCATAATAAAACTTTTAAGATTAATTATGGCTCATTAATTATTATTCATGAAAAATACTTCAGCTTTAATACACAGGGAAAGATAATATTAATTAATAATCAGCCACTAAGAGTTCAAATAGCTTAAAGCTAGCAGTAATAAAAGTACATATATTTTTGCATGATTGAATTTGGAGATTTGTGTTATAATGGCGATTTCTCTGTGGTATAATAGAATGCAACATTGTTCATTTCGTATGCATACATTTTCTGCCACACATACTACATAAGCCAAACTTGAGAAAAAATCCCTACATTCTAGAAAATCAAGCAACTACCAAAAAATGTAGAACTCAAGCTGTTACCACTAAAGATAGTATTACGTAGATAAAACAATTAAATATTATTATGCAGACATTACCTTTTCTTTAATTTCGCAATTAAACCAATGCATTTATGAACAATGAATGTGATTTTATTACATATTAAACCCTACCTTTACTTAATGAGTCATAATTAATATACCGTACCACACTGTTAACACATTAACAAACATACAGAGTAAGAAGAATTTTGTAAAATTTTACAAAATTCTTACAAACACGAAGTTCAATTGAAATGAGACAGATTATTACAGAAATTACACAAGCACAGCTTTAAAGTGTAACTGCACGAAAGAATTACAGCTCTTGTCATGATGGCTTGAACAAGCTGCCACATAAATACTACACAATATTCAATTTGAAGCCAAATTAAATCACTAAAATTATTATTGTTCCATTATGCAATACTATCAGATCAGTTCAACAGGCACAAAGGCAATGTTATTGCACCACAGTAGTAATATAGTAGTAACAAAAAGTTAAATTCAAAAGAAAACCCTTCACATTTACGAAGATAAATTAGACTTCATATTGTACGGTAGATTTAATACTTTTTTCAAGGAATCAGCCCAATTCACAGCAAGAACACATTATGACAAGACGAAATTATCCATCCATAATCCATACGAGTTAAGTACACCTTTATGTTTATGAGACTAAGAACAACGTACACGATTTCGACTTTGATGCACACAGAAACAGCACACGCAGCCAAACTCTACTTCTATACTACTAACCGATTTCTCACTATGTATTACTTGGAGTGAATGCAGTCAGATTATTTTTTGTGCAACAAACAATGTAACATGTAAACTACGCTACTGCTCCTAACATTCTCAAAACACGTTCTGAGTCAAAAGTCTAGTTTTACCATGATGAGTGCAACTGATTTTGATTCTGTTATGATAATAAGATGAAGAATACATTGATTCAACTATCTATACAGCCATAACCTCCCTAAGAGAAATGTGATGGGACACAAAGAAGAACATGATAGGTACTAATAAAAATCCTCGGATCATGAGAACGAGAACTAAATTCAAGACAAGATGATGACGACGACACATAGCCCAGAGCAAGAACAAGCAAAGAAAGCCATACACACCATTTTTGTATTGTATGCCATACACTTCTCAGCTGTGCTTTTATGCTAATATGATAAGGTATATACAGAAAGATGCCGAGATGTCTTCTCATCGTTTGGCATCAATGCAACTTACACTTCGTCATAAGCCAGTCTAAAAATTCAACACAGCCACTCTCAAACTCACAACACAAGACTTTAAAAATACTTACCTACTAAAAAATCCAATCTGTAACACTAAATGTTGGCTTGGCACAACAAAGCAACAATGCACTGCAGTAAACAACACCACACAAACACATGCAACTATACAAGCTATGCAACTTTCATAGCTGCTGCACAAATTATATATGTCGTACCATGATTTTACTATATATAGAATAAGTAGAATACATGAAAACACTCTAATATTATGTGGACTATGAAGTATAGTAGAAACTGTCAACTTAAATCACATCATGTAATGATCACCATCGTGTTCGCAACACCTACACACGCAAACAAACACAGTATGCACAAATTTGTTCAATTCAAATTCAACTGTTTCTTTGCTTCATTATTCCAAAGTAGTACCTATGTAGGTATACTCAAAAATAACTTTAGTGTATGTACTGATGACAATTATTAGTTTACTCTTCTGGAATGTAGAATGTAGCTTTAATTCGACTCAAGGCTACCTAACTTATAATCACTTGTGAAATAGCATAGTACAACTACTTAGAGTTGACAACGGGTGACAGCTTCAAAACAGCTAGTAATTTAATGTTTTTTAATGAAAAATTTGATTGTAAATAACTGTAGATAAACAAGAGTTTGCGACTGGTTCTTCACAAACAGACACTAACGAAACTAATGACTAAAAGTACAACTCGCTCCGCCAGAGAGACGTTGTTTTCCACAGGTAACACACAGTAATAAAGCATTTGCAGTTCAAAGTTCATTTCTGAGACAAGTTAAGTTGAATGTTGAACTGAAACTTTCAGTTGCTTATAAAAATTGCACCATAACTGATAAAAAAAGTTTGAACGAGAGTGAATGAATGAATGTTAGTTGGAACTAATATACTAATAATGTTAATCTTGTAAACTATCCTTGTAGCCCCAACAATACACACTGACCTGAGACTTGGAAGTGAGATTTCTGCTTTTGCTTTTGGATTATTACTTATCCAACCCATGGAGTGAATAAAGTGACTTGAAACCTCAAGTAATGTTAGTTTCAATCCAATACAATCACTATCTCCACTAAGCTCAGCCAGTACACAGCTTGCTAAACTGAATGATCTGACAGATCAAGTTATACACTCCACCACCTAATTGTAGATCTATTCTTTCAGATTGCACACATGCATATAATGCACACGTACACCATGCTCATGCTGAACAATATAAGGCATGTAGGTATGTATGTATGTATGTAGGAGCTTAAAGAGCTCTAGCTAGCAAACTGTAAAAGGGGAAGTCGCATTATCCAAATGACCAATGAATTCATATTGCCAGCAAATGTTTGGCCGACACTACCGTTGCATTCAATGTATTCTTAGACTGAGACCAAGAAAATTATCTCAATTTTAATCAATAGAAAATGATATGGCTCATTCTAAAAGAAAACGTAAAGAAGCATTTTTGAAAGGATTGCATGAGAAGGTGAATATGATACTATGGGTGGAATTCTCTAATTTAAGTACACATACATAGGTATATACAAATATAAAACTAAAACAAGGTAAGTAAATGTAAAAGCCCTTGTCAGTTTCGTTTTGTCCGTAGTTTAACTTGTAACTCGCGATAGTCATGTAAACTACAGCACACGAAGAGAAAAGAAAGAAGCGAATGATTGCAAAAAAGTAGAGCATGACAGAGTTAAGAGGTTACTTTATACCACCTATATATATTATTAATACAAGAGACGAGTCTTTGTCTATATTCTACCACCAAACGCAAACACTCAATTCACTACCAAGACCAACCAAGTCAACAACAAAAAATCTAATCGTTATATATAAGAGCTTTTTAACATTACAGTGCATTATGTTTAATGTTTATTCACAGCTTCACAGGTATATCTATAGAGATGTACCTAAACATTACACTGCACTGCACTTCCAAGAAAAGAAGAGAGCACAATAATAAATAAAAAAGATGACTTCATAAGAAACGAACCACAACACAGACCTGATTGAAGCAATCAAAGTAAACAACTACTCGATACACTAATTTGAGCACACTATTATGTGAAGATAGAAATTAGCATCTAACAAATCTAACCATAATATGGTTACGTACTATTTGCAGTGGCTAACTGCTGCATCCCTAATGGAATCTTCGAATATTTCTTTATCATTATTTGTGCCAGCGAGACAGACAATGATAAATAGTCAGTAAAGTCTAAAGTGAATGCAATCTGACACGCAATGCACAAAAGAGAGAATGCAGGCAGCATAAAATCGTAATAACACCTACGAAGATTTCTATACGTTTCTGATAGAGGCGATATAGTGTTTATTGTGTTTGTCTACCTCAGACACTCTTGTCTTTCCAACAAATGCCAAATGCAATGTGAAAAAACAATTAACCAAGACATTTTTATGGTTATTAGCTGAATTACAGATTGTGATGTGATTGAAAAGTTGCAAGTTCGTGCGTGCATGTAGATCCAATGCGCTTTTCTGTAATACTATCCATGACATAGACATAAAAACAAACAACCCTTAATTTCATGAGACTTAGCTCTTTACTTTACATTTCAATAGATTCTATCGATTAATCTAGAGCACAATGAACACTACAACAGAAACTGAGCGAATTCTTAAAACAAATTAACAATCCCACTAAAAAAATCATGATTTGAAGATGTGTAGCTATACCTACCTACAGTGCAAGATTCTCACTATCGCGAATACGTAATTACCATAAAAATTAATTTATTGCTGTTTTACAGCATAGCTGCGTCAAGAAGGGAGAAAATGAGAAATGAAATTGAGTTTGTTGAGACACTTACGTTTTGGCTCCTATGTTGTCCAAATGGAGCTCTTCGATGGTGAGTGACTTGCGAACGACGTGTAAAAGGCGATCCATGGCTTCGTGGGATAATTTTACATGACTTGAGCGAAGAGCCTTGAACCAACTATTGTATTCCAGGGCACTTAATATCGGCACCAAATCCCTGGATAAGACAATCACAAAATGATTCTCGGAAACCACACGTAACTTCATGCAAATGCCTTTTATTTTTACTTTCGTTCACGTCAACAAAACACAACAATACAAAGCAGGAGAGAGATTACAGGTTAAACTCTTCAACTGCTACGCTGCTATCATATAACGGAATTTGCTGTTTGTAAATATCACGTCTGTCCTCTACCTCCTTCTCTTGTGGATTAAGTCACTTACAATAAACATTTTCCTTTTTTAGTAGCTATGAAACTTTTATTAATCTCACCTCTAGAGTTTTAGATTTTCCTCAGGATAATAATGATAGTTGCAGGAGCAAGGAGCAAGAGCAGCAATAAGAATAGTGAATTACCTTACTATATAATACTACACTAGAAAAATTTAAAGAATTAGAATTAATCACAAAATCTAACTTTGCTCGTAATAATCTCATTGCCTATTATTTTACTTAACTTCTACCTAAACTCACAACTTAGTCAGTTGCAGAATAATCTCATGTAAATGTAATAATAGTAACATGTAATAATAACGATCTCTTATCCTCGTACAAGACTGCCTGTAAGGAATTTTTACAAGTGCACTAAATTCATGCTTACACTCTGTCTAGTCTGATGAGATTGGAGAGAAAAAGGCTAGACTGATACTTTACATAGAGTGAAGTATAATAATCATTCCCAGTATATCTCCTCAACTATCACTAAATTTTATTAACATCTACATCTGTCCATCACTATCTCTCTCTCATAATATTACATTTTCTCTTGCATAGCCCATAATACAACTATAACTTACCTACATTATAACCAACATAATCTATAATGATACATTAATATTATATTATTATATGATAATAATATCATAACTTATTGTTAGTTGGTTTGCATGGCCGTTAGCGTTTAATTCAAGCGCAACTCATAGTCGTCTCACAAAGCATAATAATAATGGGAGAACTGACACTGAGACTGACACTTTATTATAGCAATATCAATTCCTAGTCCTACTCTTATACACTACACCTACTACATACACTACTGTTTCTACTTTAAATTTTACTACAAGAAGTGCACACATTAAATGTGCTTGTCAGTGTTGTCAGCCTTAGCCAGCCAAGAAGCCAAGTTAATAAACCAAGCCACAACAGTCATACCTCTCTAGCTTGGCTCTCCCCATTTACTTACTACTCATTAGCACTTTCATTTTCATCTTGCCATTGTAGCTCCAAACGCATTACTATTTTACACCATCCAGCTCAATTGTCAGAAATACTAGCTATTATTGTACACTAACCCAGCCACCAATATCATACCTTTTCAATTTATTTATGGCAGCATGGAGTGAATTTTCATTTTCATTTCAGATCTTAAACCACACTTTATACAAAACGTTAACTTTAAATATTCTGTTGTAGCTGCCTTTTGAAGTATAACAAATACTCAGCAAGGTATACACGTAAAGACACAAACCAAGCCCACCCACCCATAGATATAAGATGAACAGTCATTTGCTTACATTTTCTTCAAATTCCTCTTCACTTTTCTCTCACATACCTCAGAACCAAACCACAGATCTTATAGTATATTATTGTAAAGAAATTATTCGTAAATTCTTTTTACAACAGCTTGCCATTATCTCTCATGAATCTACAGGCTCACTTGAAAATTCAACACGTTTACCTTCACACATTATTACATTACGTTATACACTACACACCACCATGTACAATAAACAACCATACATCTTGCACACACAACCCCATCCCCATCAACACAGAAACATATTAAAAGAACACCTAAAACTTCCACACTTCACGTTATCAAAGGATTACAGCCAATTTTAGAATAAAGAGAGAAAACTCACCGTGGCTCAAGATGATCGAAATCATGAAGACACAACTCTCTCGAATCATGGGACAAGTAAATTGTATCCACATCCTGTCAACACAACATAAACAATTATTAATACAAGTTTGTTTATAATGCACTGTAACAAAACACATAAACATAATAATGCGACATTATTATCGCTATGAATAGCATTGCTCAATGCTCGCACACAAAGTTTCAATTAGAAAACAAAAACATAGTAGTTAGCTTAACACGATGCATTCTCCATTTGTCAAAACTCCAACAAATTTCCTTTTTTTAAACTTAAAACCTTTGTCTAAATACTAACCCAAACCTAGTACTTTACAACCAAAATTATTATGATGATCATGCCTTAGTGTGTCGAATCCACGAACGGACGAACATACCTACCCCGTATTAGTTACCTCTAGACTATACTCTCAAAATAAAAGTAATACGTAAATTGAACTCGAAAACTATAATGAATGTGTCTATCATTTTAATACGTACGTAAACTGTGAAGAACAATCTAAAAACAGTGTGTGTGTTATTTTACTATTGATCTTCTAAACATAAAGCGATACTGTTTCTTTCAGAGCTAAAAAGTGAAAATATGACTGACTATATGTAAACAGAATTTCATGTTGCCACCATATGGCACCCTTATCAAGCTCGAACTCGAAGTGAGCAAGAATCGACATCTGTCATTGTCATATTATTCGTTGTAGCATTAAACGTGTAACCTATAGCTATGATGGTCGGTTTGAATGGTTTGGCATCTATTCGCTACACTAGATTTTGGACTGCAACACAACTCCAATTTAAATCAAGATCAGCCGGACAGTATAAAGCATACATACAGTACTAACAGTCTCTAGGTACTTATTCTAGTTATCATACTAGTTGATAGTTGTTATGTTACATGAATAATCATAGAATTATATTATATAGGAATTTAGCGAAACTTGATAACTATATAACTAACTAGCCCTAGTACCACTACCACCACAATTGACACTGTATGAATAACATTGTAGTGTGTATGCAATTTAAAATGCAAGGCCGTAAGGCAAGGGTGACAGCCCGACAGCATAGCAAAAGTATGTGAAGTATGCATGTCGTGTAGTACTATACTATCTGTACATTCTGTACTGCATTTGTTACAACTGAGAACTGCATTATAAAACGAATAGCAACAGCCAAACCAAAGATTAATTGGAACAAAACAAAACCATTTATCAGATTTACCACTGCCTGAGTCTGCAGCCACAACACAGCACAATGATAAGGTTTAGCAAGCTATAACTTTACTTGTTCACTTTGGTTGGCTTGACTGTAGAAAACTGAAATAGAGTCATTGCCAATGTCATTGATGTGCTAAACAAAATTCTCACGAGAGAGAAAGGATTTTGATTAAAATCTATTACCTACCAAAATAAATACACATGCTATCATTAAACAGAATCTCCACTCTCTCGCAAAGTCAAATCTATCAATGTACTTAACGAGTTCCCTTTTAACGCTTTACGTTTAGCTTTAGTACTATAATTAAACCCATTTTGCGTGTATGAGTAGCAACACAGTGACAGGATATATTATACCCTTTTTGTGTCTATTCAGTCTATAGATAGCTACAACAGTCTCACTTACAAAAATACAAACACCACCATTATATTTTTCGATTTGATGTACTACCTACTACCTATAACTAGGTAGTGCACGTAGTAACGTTTTTGCTCCAGTGAGTAACTGCAAATTACAACCTAGAATTTTCAATTAGACAGCTAATCAATGCGATTAATGTATCAATTAGTAAACCTTATTTTGTTGCATCGCTGTAGTACACAAGTCATTATTTAAGAAAATCATTAGTTCACTGACAATCTAATAATTCTGACTGGTTCATAAATGTAAACATCACTAAACATTCACGGCTTCACGGCACTTGCATTGCAGCAGGAATTCCACGATTTTTAAACAAACATGTGTTACTACGTGAGACATTTCAAAGAAATAGAGAATGAGAGCCACAGAAAGTAGAATTGTGCATCAACATACTATGTCATCAATTTCACCCAAAAACGAGGAACACTAATTAAACGAATTAAACAATTTATTCGTCTTGTTTGTAACATCAAAACATCAAAGAACGGAAAAACTGGTTAAATAACATAACGCGAAATGCAAACACTCGCAGCACAAAAACTACTCAATAAAACATTAGCAAGTTTCGTGAAGCATAAATTAAATTCACTCTCGAGTTTTCGTATCATCTCAAACTCAAAGTAAGGTGTAAATGGTATAAGGTAAACAATCCTAATATCCATAGCCCATTTGTAAAGCTTTTTATTACATTCCTTAGTATATCCATTACAAACCTTAATGCATTAATTATATATCTCATGTTTCAATCTCGAGTCTAGGTTTAGACACTTAACCTACCTACCAAGACTCTGCATTTTATTTGATACAAGAACAACACAAATAAAATTTGTTTAATGCCTAAACCCAAACTACTTGAGATGAACAAGCAGCTAAGAATATCTTTACATTTATTTGCAGTGTTTAGATATAGGTATCTATATCTTCTAATGCCTATAATTATTAGAGTCCTAAATTCTCAAGATGAACTTATCAACCAACAACAGATTAGGCTGAATTATCCTCTCTTCACACGACACGCATTTGCCACGGACTCATTCGCACGTTTGTACGACTTTCAGCATCACATATTGGTGTAGTGTACTGAGACTGACTGAGATTACAAAGTGACCGAGTAAAGTAAAGTCAAGACCTAAAGAGTAAAGAGTTAAACCAACCACATCTTTAAGTTTTAATCTGTTGCGTAGGCGGACAAGAATCTGAGATCGGCGTGCATTCTACCGTTTCTAAGTCAGCAGAGTCATCATAAATCCTTCTGCCTTGCTAATCGCTTTATTTCAACCTTAGTCCCTCATATTCTCAGTTGCTACACTATAAATTATAACTACGTAGCCATGAAGTCATCACGAGTTTAAGTCCATAATATATATACTCGGTCCATATTGTGTAGCTCTAAATTTATGTAGCTCACTTCCCTATAGTGCAGATGTACACCAAAACCATTAACAGAAAATCTTATTATCATCAACAAACCATTTCCAACAGAAACTTAAGACAACTGCTGGTTTCGTTTTTTGGAGATGCGCAAAGAAAGGATATCAGTAACAGGCATTCAATACGGTACACTGCCTGTGATACCAATAATGAATTAAAATTAATGTAATGGACGCTGGTGGCAGCTGTAGGTCTACATAACGGAAACAAATCATTCTGTCGCTTGTTATTGGAAGACACGTACAACACAATAATACACTTGTCCTTAAACTATTTACAACAACTCAGACGCTTTTATTACATGCATCGGTATTTAGTATTTAGCTGTTTTCTTTTACAAACCGTGAACAAATCGCTCTAAACACGTACACATAACGGCTATATGAAAGACAGCGGAAGGAATCTTAAGAGCACAACATCAATTTATTACAATAATACTACAACAGCGATAATCATGACTAATAATGACACATAAAGAGAGACAATTTACTATTTGCGTCCGCTATCATTTTTGTTGTTGTTCCTTTTCCTAAAGTAATCCCTTCCCTTAACAATACATTAGAAGAGGAAAGTAATATTATAGCTAATTTCCTGTATAAAGTCATTTTTAACGACATCACTACATTATTCATCTCAAAGCTGAAAGTATCCATACAACATAAGACAAAATACTCACAACACTACACCAAAACAAAAATAAACAGAATTATTACGAGTTGCGAAGTTGTAATGGTTTGGAAGCAAAATATTAAACTAATTGTACGATCACTGAAACTTTAATTGCCTATTAGCAAGTAAGTAGAAAGATCTATTACAGGTTTTTGCAACGTGTTAAATTAAAACAATACTTGACCTTCTACACCTTTTATAGATGCAATTATCTTATAACACACAACGAAGAAGACATTACCTACTTGCAAAATGAATGTAAACTTCATGTTACAAAAATGAATAGTACGTTAAACCTGTAATTATTTAATCATTTCATGAGTTTTGGGGCAAAGTATAACTAACATGATAAAATAACATTTTACGTATGCAGTGCTGAATGAAATTATCAGTTTCGATACGTGTACGATATTGAAGAAATCATACTTACTTGATCTCTTGATCAATCAATCATAAAATCATACATACTAGTGATATAAGTAAGTATGTATATACCTACACCACAAATGTCTTATTTTTAAAAACACTTGCGATATATCATACAAAATGTACTATGTACTTAATGTATTTATAAACGATATACAACATATTGCATTGCGTAAAGAAATCTTCAGTACGTAAAATTTAATATCCGTGTCGAACTATTTGGATTATTTTATAGTGTTTGGTTTTGGCTCGATGATTTTAAGCTTGACTGATCACACTAATGTTATGTTGCTAATGTAAACTAGAACATTTTTATGTTCAACACTATAACTTTATATAGCTATTTCATTTTGCAGATTTGTATAAAGTCATTAGCGAGTTCTAAGAGTACAGCTTAAGTTTGTCGTACTCGTACCGTATACGCAATACTAGAATACTACTCACCATTTATACTGAGATTTAAAATGTCATTGACTTAAAGCTTAAATATAGCTTGATCGACTGTGTATTTGTAGGTTCATTACATCTTGCAACTGTCACAGCACAGCAGACTTATTTTATTTTGATTGAATGCAAACACGAAACTGACACCGTGACACCTCTGCCTTCTATAGATTCAGCATTCAATACAAATGTTCTTTAGAGAAACTGGACGTGACAGACGTTCATTCATCTCTGTTCCCTATCATAATAATTACACATACTGTGTATCAGTATTAACCTTATTAATGTTATCTTTAGACCATTAATTTAAAACAGCGAGTTTAAATATTCATACTGTTTGCAATTATGTTTTGATAAACTGCGAAAAACCTTTTACTTTTTAATAACAAGGACGGCAATGCGAATTATCTACAATATTATACAGTTTGACCTTATATGAATAAGTAGGTATTTCACGTATGCAATTTCTAAAGGAACAAGATTTGGCTATAATTTACTCGCAAAAAACGCGGTCCTAATGATCTCGAAACTACATACCTTTCATACCTATAGGTATAGTTACTAATTCGTTCAAGTATATAACATAGTATAGGTACTACAGGTTCAAAAGAGCCAAAATTAATACTAAAATGTCCGCACTATACAGAAAAATGTATACTGAATTTCGACAATGACTTAAATTACATTATTATATTACATGTTCCGATCTGACCTTGCTTAATAGCATTTTCTATTTATATAAAACCAAGAGCCAATATAATATTTATGACTAACAAATCAAAGAGTGCTTTTATACCGCACCATATGGCAATGAATCAAATCAACGAACGAAAAACTATTTCACGTAAAATTACAATTTATATCACTATTAGTTTAAATAGATTTATTCTACATGTTTTTACGCAGCTTTTTATTTTAAGCAAAGATATAATTTGTCCAGAAAACTATCTTTAAAACTATCGAATTAATCCATCCAATAGGATATTGACTTCATCAATAAAATGAGTACAAAATGCTAATTGTAAAAACTAGCCTGTGTGCGCTTTAAATTAGTTGAGTAAGTAACTATGGGCCAGTTTACTGTACTTACCCTAAGACCCAACAAGCCTACTCCGATTATCATTTGATTTGTTAAATTTAATCAAACCATCTTTATGATACGCAAACACATGCAACCCAATTCATTTTTACAAACGTACTGTTTGTAGTTGCAACAAGAATCAAATTACAAATAAATGTTACATGGTTCATTCCAACTTATGCTACTAAAATCACTCAATAATGCACTAATTCTAAATTTATTGATACCTCTCATAAAACATAGACAAGAAAGTTTTACAGAACTACTTATTGTAATCGTTGTATTATACAAATGAACCAAATCCATAAAAGTTACATTCAGATTTAGTAAACAGCCCAACTCGAATGCTCATTAAAACGAAGCGATTGTGTGCATAGACCTAACCAAGAAAAATTATAATCGTGAAATAAAGTTTTTATTTGCAATAAACTACTATTTAGGTATATTCCCCGTTCATATCCTTCATTCATTTTCTATGGGATGTTGGTGTACGGGTACGTATAACACATACATAGTTGCATCTTACGCCAGATACAAGTTAGATTGTTACGTAAAATAAATAAGATTCACTTGCTTACTCAAGCAAGTCCATACCGCAAATCTACCATTCACTTATGTTGTAACTCGATCTTTAAGACTTGCAAATGCAATCAAACATATTATATGTATTGTAAGAAAGTTCTCATTCATACAACTGATTTGCAACACAAAATAATAAAATATTAGATTCCTACGGCTCTTTATCGCAAATGTGAGCACTCGGATCACTCATCCAATCATGTACAGATATTCATCAGATAATTTGACGATGCACAACTTACGACTTACTATGCTTGCCTAAAAAATACTACCAATTTATTAGTAACAGGCTATTAAATTTATATCAAGAGAGTAACCTCAATTATTTAATTACTTCACTGTTACTCATTACTGCTTGTTTGTAATATGACATAGTGTTGTGTCATTTCCATGTGCCCGTTGCTGGATATAGGATCCTAACATTTATGAAAAATACTATTTTGAGTTTATCCGTATTATAACAACCATAACTTTTATTAACCAATTTTAACCTACAATATTATAACCAGCAATTTTTATCTAGTGTAGTAATTTATCTTGAAGATCAGCAACTATGTACAACTTTTACAAATAAACTGAAACTATAATAAACTTAGAATTGGTATTGGTATACAAAGTATACATACATAAGGTAAAATATTTCGACAGAACATTTCTATTTGTGGTGTTAGTAGAGTATGTGAATAAATCATAGCTAATTGTTAGTCTATTTATAGAGCTGAACTAAAGTAAACTTTATTCTTTGCATTAATACCTACGACAAAATGTCAAGGAAAACTCGTCCTAAAAGTCAAGGAAATTCAGAGAATAAATGTTTGATCGTTTGAAAGGCTATCTGACACATTTATGCACTAGAGTTCTTTTATCTACCAATTTATCATACTTCATTTCCATTTCTGTCCAATAAACTTATCTTACTACTCTTTTCTTGGTTGCATTTGAGCAGAGTAATGGAATACGTATTAGTGTAAGTGCATTAGAAACCTATTTCAATAGCAACTAGAGGCATAAGAAATGTAAAAAGTTTCGATATTTCTAACATGTCTACTTGATAGCTTATAAGAGACTCTTTTCAACTCCCTCTTGTCTATTAGCAAAAATTCGTATCAACTGTGGAATTGAATCAGATTGAATTTGCCTACTCTCGAGTGGTTTTACTAGTTTGCCGGAACTGGAGCTTTCAACGGGGAAAATGATAAGTGGACCAAACGTTGCGTGTGACTCAGATGAGTAAAATCATACGAAGATCAAACATTTTACACCCAGTACACCAAACGTATACAATTTTCCCCAGAAATGAGAAAATTCAATTTAGCTTTGGAATATCCTTGAGCGTTCCCTTCTCGATTTACTCCCGTTGAATTTCTACAGACTTTACTGCTATGGGCTGTAAATTAGCTGTATTACACACACTGCAATTTCGATCTAAAGATTTAGTTATAGAAAATGTGCACATGTAGGTACATGTATGTATATAAATATATTATACTGTGAGAAATAGCCCAAACTGTTCATGCCTTGAATCATTGAATTGACAGCTAGTAACTACAGTTTGCAATTGCATCAACCCATTCCACAGTAGTTACAGAGCTCCTTGTAGTTATATTGATATTAGACACTTGTGATAGTAAGTTATACATTCTACACATTCACATTCCCATAAAATAAATTCCGAATTATATTTTATTGCTTAACCAATCGTAAATCGTACGAAGCGTATTTTAAAGAAAATAGCAAAAGTTAACTTAGCTTATTTACCTATATAGATATATCTAACCAAGAAGTTACCAGAAGCACGAGCAATTCAATTGAATCAAATCATCACATTTGCAAATTCACTTTACACTACTTACACAAGTAGAGATACTCTCGACACACCAAACTCACTTGAGAAAACTTAAGGAATATGTACTATTTACACAGATAAATGGATGGTAAAAGCTAATCAAACCATCTGAAATGTACTCGTCCATTTTTGACCGCAGAGTGCAATGAAGCAGTAAGAAGGGAAGCTCGTTAAGTACAGTATCTTCTCTTTCTGTTAACTTAAACTCTCCAATTTAACATCAATGTATTAAATTAAGTGTGTATTAACACTAACACTACACAACTACTACAGATTGAAACTATTGTCTATTTCATCAAAGTAAAAAAAGTTATTTACGACACTTTAAACCGAAATTGTGTTCGTTTGTTGCGAATAGGCACGAAAGTAAGGTAATGGTATTAAAATAATTAACCTAAATAAAACTAAAACAATCACTTACATAATTATAAGCTTTTTGATAATGTAAAATGTAATAGTTTACATCACAAATCCACTGTCACAATCAGACACTTCTATGTAAAGATATGCTGTACTGTACGTTTATAGGACCGAAATATTAAAAACCAATCTAAACTGAAAAATATCTACTTTTGCAGCAGCACAGATCTTCTTTGAACCTTTTGTATTTTTGTTCTCAGCAGGAAGAACTTGCTAACTAAAAGTACAACGGCACTTCCCACCTTAAAACACTACACACATGGAGGGTCAACCCCTTTTGATTGTGTAAACGGTATTTACTATTTACGTTAGTTATTGTAACATGGTTCTCTGCTAGAACTCTTATATACGATATGTAATTAAGAATATTTGTCTTAGAGCCTTTAGTAAGTTTTTACGTGCATACGTACAAATACATCAACAAGTGATAATGCTTTTGTGTTAAATGTAGCACATAGAATCAACGGTAGCTCTCTTGTTGTAGGAACCACGCACCAAAAAGAGATGCATGGCCAAGCAAAGTGAGAATTAATATTAAACAACAATGCTATCATCTACAGAGATACACTGCACCATACTTTGTTGCACAGAACTTAAAACAACATCATGATTAATTTTAGTGTATTCCACAGTCTTAGAGTCCAAATAGAGCTTAACTTGACATTACAGTAGTAGCAAACCAAACAGAAACATATTGATGCTTGGATATTGCTTTGCACTTATCCAACACAATCAAAAGATGAATTGTTAGCACGTTTTCTGTCTAGGGACTCAAACATCCCACCAATTAGCCAGTTATAAATTTTAACTGAAAAAACTTATTGTCTACAGATCAAAGGGCATATGGACATGGACATGCTCTGCCACAAAGCCACAAACAACTGTAGTCCTTAGTCCACAGTTGAGACGTCCATATCGTCCATCGTGCAACAATCACCAATTCGTCTTGGCCTTCTTGTTACTGCCTAACTGCCTATAGTATGCACAAGCTCAGCTCACGACTCTAAAAGCCTTTTTGTATGAATCGAATTGCATACTTTACAAACTTCACATTACATTCACTGTTACAAAGATTCCAGCGTAGCAGCGTACGGTGCACCAGTGTCCTGACTGCAGGTACGATATAAAATATTCATAATGGCATAATTGTGTACAGTATAGAATATAGCTAGTTACTTCATCATAGTTCATAATATTATATCCAAAAACATAAAGTAAACGTAAACACACACCTATAAACCTATAATATTGTATCTGTTTTATGTACTGTAAACTGTACCACACGTAAAATGTAAATGTATTACATTTATAAGTTAGTCTATCGCGTCATTCGTACGTACAGGTCTTTAAAAGCAGCTTGATTTGACAGCAAATGCATGTACACTTCTGCATTACACTATGAATAAACTAGAAAAGTAACGGCAATTCTATCTAACACACATAGCAACAGCATCCAAAAGTTGTACCCAACTTCTTTGATTCTTTGATGCACATAGCTTGATAGTCTGTAACAAACACGTACGTAACTTACTTACAATGCATGCATACCTTTTTATCTTGTAGACCACTGGTCTTCATACTATAAGCTTTTCCTAATGCATTGCCATTCTTTTGTATTATTAACTGCATTTTTCTTTACGCAATAATAACACAGTGTGTACTTGAAAATTTGAGAATTCAATGACCAGCTAAATTATATAAGTGAAATAGATAATGCAGTTAAAGTACCTATGCAATAATTGTCATTTTTGTTGAAACTTCAACTCTCGACATTGTCTCATTTTTACTTGACGAGTAAACAAGTATAATATGCAGGTATGTAAGAATTATTACGACATAAATGTATTTAGCACAATGCGTATTACAGACAGACATGAGAACGACATTTACTAAGTAAGTGTATCAAAAATGCAAGACAGAGACAAATAGACATGTAGTTCAGTACCTATTACCTATACAAACAATAGAAGAAATGTAAGTAAATGGTGATTTCACACAACCAAACTCTCATTTGTTTATTTACGCCTTGAACGCAAAGTGTAAGATAACAATAACAATGACAAGCTATCCTATTTTTCCATGCAAAAACATGTACAAAAGTACAAAGATCCAATTAAGGCATGGTGTAATTGGCTTTGTACTAAGTAAGTTGTAAAATACGACAATTGTTTGGCTTTGGCTATTCTAAAAGAACTCCTCCAACCGAATATTTCTAATTTACTTTTCAAAAATCAAGCCATTTATTTTCATAAATTAAATTAGAGCAAAAACCATACAAATACAAACACCACAATAACCTGAATACATGACTCATTCTTAATCATAATAGCATTCTTTGCAAACATCTAATACATTTTACACAACACCAGAGTTCATTTCTTTTTCGAATGAAAGCAGCGATGACAAAACATTCCTGCAATCTCTATTTGCATTGCAAAGTAAAAACGAATGATTCTACAGTCTCAGAACAGAAGAACTATGAATATGAAAGTCAGTTCTGAAGCAAAATGATTACCAAATGATAATACTAAAAGAAAGCGAATAAATATTAAACCATTAAAAATAAGAGAATTAATTTAGTAGCCATACAGCGAACAGCCATATTCTATTCAATCCATTCCTTTTAGTAACGTTTAATGTCAAAGCTAACCGTCAACTTTATGCTCTTGCAACATTAGAAAACTTGATCATATCCAAAAACGCATCTTTTTCTCATCTATATTAGGTATTCCTATTATTCCAAGTCACAAAATGTCCTGTCTGTTGACCATTTAAGTTGAAACAATTTTTAACTTTAAAAAAATCAATAGTATGTGACCCATGGTGTATGTATCCAAACATCCAAATCAATGATCTTGTGTATATGCTTTCTAAAGTGCCATTACTATTACTAAATACAGAAGCCGTAATATGCAGCAATACGATAACTCTTATCTCCTTAATTTACACTTTACAGTAGTGCATTCATAAAAAAATCAATTGTACTTCAAGGAGTGGCAATTAACTATGAGGAACGCAATCAGATCCAAAATAGTACACAACTATTATGGTAAAATGGTGGGCAAACTCTTATGCTGATGATCATACATAAAGGTTTAACATAAATCGGGTTATTTTACTTATTAGCCATCACTTTGTTAAATTCCTTTGTACAGTATGCTAAGCTCACCTTCACCCTTTGAAATTATCTAACAAATACAAATTGACCTAAAGGGGATAATCATTATTCATTACTCTAGCTATATCCATTATCATATTGTACAGTAAGAATATGCATTCAAGCATGCAACAAGGTACGTGTCATACAGAATTATAATATAACCCTGGGTGTCGGGTGTCATATATTCATTTTATGAAACATGTCACCATTGTATGTGTCACTTCCCCGTTAATCTGAAATCTAAGTCCTCAGACATACAATAGTGTATAGTGTATCGCAACGTGTGTGTCATTGTTTGTTAGATTTAGCAGCAGAGGTTGTATATTATAATAGTACAGGTATGCATATAGGTATGTTACTACCTATGCAGATATCAGATGTAATTTTTAGTGAATTATTTTTGCTATAGCGTACATTACAATACATTGCATTGTATCTCCTGGTCGAAAATAAATAGAACTCCATAGACATACACTTTATCACTATTGCAGCCATACCTATAATAGACAATTATGAATAGAGTAGAAATGTATTCACATTCTCTTTGATAAGGTACAGTCCACAGAACCCACACCCAACAAAGATATAGCCTCAAAGTTACATAACAAAATAACAATTATATCTCCATGTATTGTATGGTGCCATTGAGCAAGGGCGGGGTCCGCTCCCAAACAAATAATAAAAATCTATTTCGCACTAAAATAAATTGCCAAAATGTTAAAAATCGTCTCTATTTATGTTAAAGTTTGTGTAATTTACTGACTGAGCGAAAAGCGTACGGAGATACCCATAGAAAACATTAGAAGTGTGCATTCGTACGTTCTACACTACATTTATACAATAAAATTTTGCATGATTTATAAACGAGTGTCATTAAAATAATTATTGTGCACATTACTAACAAGAATGCATTTAATTCCTGATTTTTGTGTCGGTGTAGCATAAAATCATATGCACAATTTTTAAGCAAAATTGAATATAGATTCTAATCATACACTGTAAATAAAAATTTTACTAAGTATCTACAATCCAAACTAGAAACTAGATGAATAATGTAAGAACGACAATCTATAAGGCATACTGTTTAGAAACATTACAATACAATTCAAGTTGTTTGGGATATACCAAAGTGAGATGAATATTGAATCGAAATTGTTTGAATCTTATCTCTGAAATATTATCAACCAACACAAGCTTACTTTCCACTATGATATTTCTGGTGGCATATACGACGGCACTAGGCCAGGCCATCTTATACTATGAAACTAAAAGAATGATGTATGTTAGCTTGTAGATTGTAGCTTCCCTCAACACCATAGTCCCTTCCCTTTCATCCTGATTTTATTAATAACTTGTTTTCCTACTTTATAAGTTGCATAAAATAGTGAAAGAATGCTAACCTTATTTCCTTCTTTGGTCATGTTCTCGACGTGCATATTTTGAATTCGACAAAGCAATTAATTAATATCGGAATGTGGGTAGCAGAAAAGACACACTGGTATAAAAGAGTGGATTTGTCTATAGCCTCAACATTTGCATGTTACGTATGGGTCGTAACTTACGGAGCTATAGATGTTAGATAACTTTGGAAGACAAAACTGCTTTTTATTGCTATTTTTAACAAATTCCCTTTCGTGCACAATTTCAGCAATAATACATTTATCTTTATCTTCATACAAGACGATCAAATTTGAACACAAGCATGGTTAACATCTTGAGGGAAAAGGTTGGAGTGTGACTATGAACCACTTCGATACGCGCGAAACACGCATGTTTTTTTTCGAATGAAACTGTGTGCATCTGAAAGGCCTTGTGTTGAAAGCTACGTTGCATTTTTTTCTAGGCCGATTTGTCGACACGTTTT
>JAQFYB010000397.1:0-57130 GCA_034694085.1 Pogonognathellus longicornis
ATCGCCGTCCACGTTCCGGTTCTTCCTCGCCGAACGCACTGCGCATGTGGGAGGTTTTCAGCATAAACCTCTCAATATGAATTACTTAAACAGACAAAAGGAGATGGGAGGTGGAACTGTACTTGACCTTGGTGTATACACAGTGCAATTTGCGTCATTAGTGTTTGGCGGAGAGAAACCACTCAAGATTCTAAGCAGTGGACATTTGAATGAAGATGGAGTGGATATTAGCACAAGTACAACTCTTATCTACTCGAAAGGACGAACTGCCACTTTGGTTACCCACTCTCAAGTTGAATTGCCTAATGAAGCTTTGGCCATAGGAACAAAGGGAACAATTAAAATGCCCAGTCTATTCAATTGCACAGATAAGATTCAAGTTGCATCAGGCGAAACTCTTCATTTCCCTTTACCTCCTTACAAATTCAAAACGAACTACTGCAATAGCGAAGGACTTTCTTATCAATGCTCTGAAGTTCGCAGATGTATTCAGAATGGTGTGTGAAAGTTATATTATACGTATTTCTGTTAAATATAATTATTTTACTCTCCATATATCTAACAAAACTTACGTAAACACAAACAGTTGTCGGTTTTTCTCTTTTTCTCAATCAGAGGATCATAATATAGAGCTTTCGGAATACTCAGGGGCCCTGAGTATTCCGAAACAATGCCCTGAGTCAGGGCATTGTTTTTAGTGTATAAAAAGGGCGCGGTTGATTTCTGTCTGAAGTTTAATTGATAAGAAGGTTGATGGTTGAAGGTCTAGGATTGAATTGTATGTGTTTGATTTCTTTAAAGGTCTGATCGAATCACCTATCGTGTCACACAAGGAATCACTTTTGATTTCGGAAATCATGGAATCTATGAGAAAGCAAGTTGGTGTTGTTTATCCACAAGATGCATAATGTGCAAGACAGGTACTATGTGTAAACATTGAAGAAATATAAATATTCTGAAGAAATGTAAAAAAATCTGAAAACATTGCATGAAATTCCAATCTAAAAATAAAAACCCAGAATTGTGTTTCCTTTAAAATATCATTTTATATTTATTTGCATTTACACTGGGCATTGCATGCATTCAAACTTTCAAACGTAAAGGGTCGGTTTTTCTACAAACAATTATTTTCTTATTAATATATCATATCCTTTATAAATTAAGTATGCTGCAATTAGGATATCTTTAGGGTCTTTAGGATCAGTTAAGATATTGACATTCTCAATGTTTGTATTTCAGATGGAAACTACTATACTTAATTTGATAACTAGATCAAACAAAATTGGTCTATTTCATCCGAGTAATAATCGTCGGGCATATCCCAAGCATAAATTCCATACATATCTGCAATAGACCCTCTCCTTTTACCCAGGAAAGTGTTTTTATTATAATCATGACCTACAGGGCTGCTAAGGATAAGCAAAATCTCAAACTTTCTCAACAATTTTACAACACATTTTTGAAGCATTAAGATTCTTTCTTCGCTCAAATAGATGTAGTTTTGACTCTTACTACATTCTTCTTCTTCAATGGCTGTCTGGGAGTCATCAAAACGTTTCAACTCTGGTTTTGAGTCTTGTTCCGTGCTCACTTCTTCGTTACACGTTTTGTCACAACTTTCTTCTTCAGAACTTTTTTCTGCACCGAACAACTCCCAAGGAAATTCCACATCTATCTTTATTGATTCAGGCATGTAAAACTTTGTGGCATAATGTCGTTTGGCAAAATTGAGCAAGAATGGCAAATGTACTCTGAATCTCCGATAGTAAAATATTAATTCTTTAAACCAGCTTTTGGCTGTCATAAATTTGATATTATCAACAGATTTGTTCCAAAACCACGTTTCTTCAGCTTTATTGAAAAACTGGTCGCAACTATCATGAAATAACAAAACTTGAAACAAAGCATCCATTGCATCATTCGTTTCTTCGTCGAAATTGTTCTCTAAGTTCTCTTCGTCAGATTGATCTTTTGTTCGAGGACTCTTACTCTTCCCTTTTAATCTGCATGCATATTACAAATAAAATTGCTTATTATCCTGCTATGAATAAATTACGGGTTTACTTGCAATAAATCCCAATAATTCCCTAAGAAAATAATCCCGTAAAAATTGCATTACTCATTTCCATTTTGATCTTCACCAATGTTGCTCTTACTACTGTCACTATCCGCGTTATTGGAGACAGTCTCAAGACACGCAGGGGCAAGAGTCTCATATCCGGTTGCCTCAATTTCAACATTGATAGCGTCAGTGTCAGCAGCAGCCGTCTTTTCAGTTTTTTTGGAAGTTACTGAGATTACTAACTTTACTAATAGTTCTTCGGCGGTTTTTATTAGATCCGTTGTATCGAAACTGCTTTCATTCATGGTTTCAGCAAAGCTATGTATAAGATTTTGTCATGTAATAAAATTGATTGTTTGATTGCCAAAATAAAAAAAGTAAAAGTAAATACTTTGCCAAAAGAAAATAGAACAAAGCATTAAAAATTACCAATTGAATTTAGAAGTAGTGTCTTCAAAGGTCTCATCTTCATCTTCCAAATATTTCGATGTAGCATCAGGTGAAAGCAAAAATGAAGTTTCTCTAAAATAACCTGAATCATTTGCGCAGGTTTCTTCCAATTTACAGCAATCCATGCTGTCAGATTCCATGATTTTTACAGGAAAACCGAGCAACACCAATATTAATGTATAAATAAATTACCTGTGACCTGCCTGTGGTAATGACCAATACTGCAGTGCCTTTACTGTTACCAAAAATGAAAGTTCCTACACAACTTTTTCAAACTCCCCTTTGTGACTATTTTCTTGTCTTCCGGTTGAAATGGTTGGAAAATAATTCTCTGAAAATGAAATGAACTTTTATGACTGTTTGAATCGAGATGTTTCTATGACGGTATTTTATAGTCTAAACGATTTTCATCTTGAACATTTCAGATTTTTAGAACTATGCAATTCTTTACTCAGAAGAAGTTGAGTAGTTAGGTTAGAGGTTATGTAAATAAAAGGCCGAAGTCACAATCCGCAATGTTAGGACATGAATGAGACACATGACACATTTAAATGCCCAAAATGTAAGTATTTAGGATAGATTTAAAAAAATATTTTCCATAATATTTCTACAGGTTATTATTTAATTGTCATATTCGCCTGTACAATTAATTCACTTGCATTTCATTTAATTATAGTTCAATATCTTCTTGGGACAGTAGATTGCTTAGGTAGGTATACATTAGAGTCTAAATCTTACACATTATTGTTGTATTGAAAATATTTGATATCATGATTATAATAACGTCTACAGTCTATACACACTTACGGAATATAATATTATACATTACCTATACAATTGGTTCATTTGTACACATAATTGTACTATTGTACATGCCATTATAAGTAATGGAATAAGAATAAGTCTTAATAGGCAATTATTTACTGATGAGCACTTTAAGTGCGTCGAAAGGATTGAAAACGTAATACAGGGCTTTTGTCCAGGCTCTTCGTCTTGCTACATTTTCAACAGCGTATTTTTGTAGATCATTCAAGATCTTTTTGCATTCTTGACTACAGAAAAATAAACAAATAAATTCCCTTTTCAGTAATGTTGATATTAATGTTTGGTACCTATGTGTATTTTGTATTTCTTTACTTTTTTGCATGCAATTCATTTTTTAGGGTATCAACGACATCATCAAAGGAACCCAATTCTTTTTCTAATTGTTTTGTAGACTCTTCTACTTCCGCTTTTTTCACAATGGTTGCTTCTAAAGCTTCTTTCGTTTTTAAAAGCTTACTTTCTAGCTGACACTTTTCCCTGGTAAATGAAATACTTTGGTTTTGTACAGGTAAAATGAATATTTCGATAAAAATTCAACTTTGATTTCATACGTATTTATACTCACTTAATGATTCCCTGGCTTTCCTTTTGAAGAGTACTGCAAGATTCCTGCATCTGTGCTACATTCTTGTCCCTGGTTTCAATCTGTAATTTTAACTCCCAAATGTCGGATTCAGAAGCTCTGAGTTTTTCTTGCCATTGAGAGCTTTGAGCTGTTATTTCCCTAATTTCTTTCTTTAATTCATTTTCCTGAAATCAATCCATACGCAATCTCAAGTGTAAATTTTTGAATCAAGACAATTATTTAAAACGCATGTTGCACAATTTATTTTTCCATCTATAAAAAATGACGAACCTGTCGTTTCAGATCGAAGATTTTTCCTTCTAGATTATTACATCGCTTTTTCTCAAGCTCCAAACTGTGCATCAACATTTCATTCTTTTCTCCAGTGTTCTTCATTCTCATTTGGATATCATATTTTTCTTGGTTTAATAATTCAACTTTGTACTGTAATTCGTTAAGCTCTCCTTCAACTTTCTCAGTTTCCTAAATAAAATAAAATACATAGAGCATTCTTATACATAGAGACTGTTTTTCAAATTGGTTAATTGCCATAATTTACTTTAAACTAACAGAGTCTCTCCGAGTTATTTCCTCATTTAAACGATTTATTTCAGTTTTAAGGGTATTAATTTCCGCAGACTGGTCCACTATCTTATATTTATCACTGCTTTGTAAATGACGAACAACTCTTAGCTGCAAGCAAAAGTTTTCACTCTGGAAAAAGAAAAACATTGTACTTTCTTAATAATTGAGATCATAACGTGAAACATTAAATTATTAGACTGGAAAAATGTAATGAAAGAAAGATTTTTTCCAGGATGTAATTCCTGGATGGAGGAGGATTCCTGAATCATCTCGGACTAGGAGATCTTACAGTTCGATTAAGTTGTGTATTTTCCTCTTGAAGTCTCAAAATATCCTGTTGTCCATGTCGCCATGCATTTAGCAATAAATGGTGTAGAATAAGACGTGCAGCACATTCCTGAGTTTTGGAAATTATATGATCCTCCATCTCATCAATGAGTCTATTTTTCCGTCTGATACCCGATGTTACGAATGCCAACATGACTTTGTGGATTAAAATCCTCCTTCGCTCACCATCCAAGGCCTTAAGCATTGTCTCATTGCCTAGAAGTAAATTAGTAGAAGAAATCGGTTGTTTAAATGAGTCCTTGTCCTTCTTACTCTTCCACAACGATCTGTTTTTGGATTTTGTTGATTTCAATTCACTGTACGGAGTGGTAGGCTCATTACTACTTGTTTCTGATTTTTTGAAATTAATACTATGATTCTTGGGACGAAAAATATTTTCCATTGATCCATGTATAGTGCTGGATTTCTTCGCAAGTTGTGTCGAAGATGGCGAGGGATTTTCACGGGAATCCGCAGGAGGATCTTCGTATACAATGGTTCGGGTGACAATTCCTTTGGATAAATCATCTTCCACATGTTTCCTGGCTTTTTCTTCCTCGTCCAAGTATTTCATAGTGGATGGGGATAATATGTTGTTTATTTTTTGAGGTGAACTTGGTAAAGTAAACTTGTTCCGAGCTTTTGGTGTACTAGGCTGGGATGAAAATGTTTCAACGGGAGAATTGGGATCAACATTTAGTTGTTGAGAAGAATCCGGATTCAAGTTATTGGTACGAGTGCTTTCACAAGTACTTGGGCGACTTAAAGACACTGGAGTTGGAACCATGGTCGTGTTCATAAGAACCAACAAGGAAATAATCACAATATATTTTATTTAAATGCTCAATGCACACTATGCAAAGGCTTCCAATATTCGATTTTTTATAGGACACAGGTTTTGAAAAAATTACCATTTGCTTTTCAAAAAACGTTGAGATTCAAAATCCAATATTTATTTTGTTCTTCTATTTTGTTATACAGTGAGAGTCACGTAAGTCGTCACATGAGTTCTTTAACATGGGTAGGTAACCTATTAAAAATTCGAAACTTAATTGTATCGATGACAACAAGTCATTTTTGCTGTTATTCTTGGTACCTACCCTATGTATTAACATAACCTACTCATGTTATAATCTCATATGACGGCTTACATGAGTCTCACTGTATTATTATAAAATCAAAATAGGTCATCTCTTGCACCAAGTCGATGATTCACATTCAATGTAATGATTATTATAAAAAATCTCCTAAACAACTGAATTGATAAAGGTTCTTTTAGAAGCTACCAGATTATATGGCAGTGATTCTTTTGTTGCAAAATAATTTTTTCCCCTTCCCCCTTTAGGTAAAGTATTTTAGCTCTGTCTGAATATCTTTATAATAAGGCGAAATTGACACATGCAAGTTGACACTTGCTTTGCCTACTCTTCTTTAATTAATCCAATCCTTCATTTCATGTTCCATCAGATTGATTGATTTTCAATGTTTTTTTATTGTTAAAAAATCTAGTGATATATTTTATTTTCGTTATCCCAGATGTTTCCAACCTGTATAACTAGAATGTTAACCTTATAGAACTAAGCTGACTTTTATGTTTGCAATAGTTTGCATGCGTGAAAGTGATTCGTTTTCAATGTTAATGTCTGTAAAATAAATATTTCCTAAAGACACGACATAATATTTTTATCAATTGCTTAGAAAAATATTAATAAAAAACACGCAAGCTTACAATTTAAATTGTGGTTTATGTAAATCTTGTAGATTTATATTTATAGTTAAGCAGTTGCTCTGCTTCATAAGTAGTAAAGAAAAGGAGGATTTGTACAAGCCAAGCATATGATAATAAGAAAACTAAAAACTCCGCATTTTGAATTATAATGTGAATTAAATTGCGAGAATCAAGTTAATATACCTAAATTATTTTTCGTGCTCTTTTCTACCAACTACAATTTACAAATAATAAAAGAAATTAATACGTAATGCATTAGGAATAAGTAATAACATAATAAAAAAATTTTCATCTTGTATATATAGATAAAGGTGTAAGTGTGTAAGTACATACAATACAAACTACAGACATAGATAATGTAAAACGCATTCTGCTTATATCAAGCTATATTGCTACGAACTGTGGAAAGACTTTGCTTTGGTTGCATTGACGTAGGTATTTTAGTTTATATATCATACTAACAATATGTATGACACTATACAAGCTGTGTAACCTTCAGTTTCGCACATTGCTCATGAGTTAAATTCCATGTGCACGTGCAGAAGAAGCAAAGTTGTCGACAAAATTTCAGGTTGCTCAATAGTTCACACATAGTATAATCCTTAGATTTATAATTCAATTCGGCTTACTTTTTACGAACGAAAATGGCCACTCATTGGGGAATATTTAGTTGTGGAAAAATAAGTCATGATTTTGTTTCTGCAATTGCATCTTTACCTTTGAGTGAACATAAAGTTGTTGCTTGTGCTGCAAGAAATTTGGAATCAGCTAAGGAATTTGCCCAAAAGCATTCTATTGAGAAGGCTTACGATTCGTATGAAGAATTAGCTAAAGACCCAAATGTTCAAGTTATTTACGTCGGAGCAATCAACCCCCAACATCTTCCTTTGGCAAAATTGGCCATCGAAAATGGTAAAAATGTTTTGGTCGAGAAACCCCTTTGTATCAACGTTAAACAGCAAAAGGAATTAATCGAATTCGCTCGGGCAAAAAAGGTGTTTCTTATGGAGGTAGGTGTTTTTTAAAATATTAAAAAATAACTTGTTCCATGTCCATTAAAGGTGTATAATTTTAAGTGACATACGCATCAATATTTTTAATGTGCATTTAGGGCTGTATCAAAAATAAAAAATGACAATAATTTTGATGATTATTTAGGCTATTTGGAGCCGATTTTTCCCAGCTTATCAACGAATAAGAGAAGAATTGTCTAATAGTACCATTGGAGAGGTTGAACATGTAACAGCAATTTTTGGAACTATATTGACTCACAAAGATCGTTGCAGGTATATTATACATAGTGTACATCAAATATTTCTTAAGAATGTCAGATCGATTTGAATCAGAGAAACAATTTAAACCTCATTAATGAAATAGATTGAAAGAATTGGGAGGGGGAGCGACTTTGGATATCGGAGTTTATTGCGCTCAGTTTGCCTCATTCATTTTCGGAGGAAAAAGACCAGAAAAAATTGTTGCTGCTGGACAATTAAACGAAGATGGAATTGATGATAGTGCCAGTGCGACTCTGATTTACCCGGATGGCAAAATTGCTACACTAGTTATTCAGGGGAAAGTCAAAATGGAAAGTGAAGCTTATGCATGTGGATCCAAGGGACTCATCAAAGTAAAATCTCTTTTTAAAAATCGTACAACCGTTGTAAAAAGTTAAACATAACCCATACATTTTTTTTAAAGGTTCCAATGAGGTTCTGGTGTCCGACTGAGATTGTTACACCTACAAACGGGCTTGAAAAATTCGATTTGCCTGCTTCCGATAAAACATTTAACTATGCAAATAGTGTTGGACTCTCTTATCAAGCTCAGGAAGTTCGTCGCTGTATTCAAGCTGGTCTTTTGGAAAGCCCTCTAATGACATTAGACGAATCTCTAGTCATTGCGGAAATCATGGAATCCATTAGGAAGCAAGTCGGTGTTGTTTATCCACAGGATGAATAAACAAAGCAAAATACAAAGAAGACAATTAAAAGTAGACAGATTATAACAAAATTCAAGTTGTATGCATTTTATAGAGGATTTATTTTTGAATCAGAAGATATTATGTATTCTATTATAAATGTACATATAGCTCAGAGCCCCAGCTCAATGTTTTAAAATCTTTTAGCTACACATCATTAGTTAATAGAAGCAAGAAAATAAAGACAATAGCATCGTTTCATTCACAACGTTTTTTCATAAGTATTTTTCATTTTATGAAGTTCATTAATAAGGACATTAATTATTTCCTTGTTTATTAAGCGACGAATGTAAACGATTACATAGTATTTAACGTATATTTGAACTCGTGTGCATAGTATCTATAGGTTTGGATACGTATTCATAATGAGAGGAATGGCATTGAATCTTTTGGTTGAGTAGAACTTAATCAGTTGCATATTTAATACTACTTACATTTAGATTGATAATAATTTTAAATGAAATAGCCACTCTATGAATGTCAACGAGTTTCAGCTTGATTTGTTAAAATGACACCTTCAGAAAGAGTATAAAAATATTTTAACAGAGCTGCCTTTTATAATGCAACACTACTTCAGCAAAGATAGCACTACAGTATATTAAACAATGCATAACTACACTAGTACTACAATACGTTCATAGTTTAACTGTAAATGACTTGCGTGATCATTGTTTGCATTATGGCTATGGCATTGAATTGATAGACGCATGAATGAAATGGTCCTTCCGGTAATTTCCTTTAGAGATCTAAAACACTGAGATTTTCTAAAACTGTTTAGTTTTGGCAAGGTTTTTCAGTGACAAATTCTGGTTGATAACGGTGCAGGGTACAATAGTTTTGCTGCTATACCTTTGTTCCACAATTGCCGTTTCACGCTAGATTTTTGCACGTTTGAAGTTCAACTATCTGTATTGTATTAATCATAATTTATCTTTCTGTACATTACAAAATATTTCAAAATCTCGAATTTCATTTCCTACATTGTTGTTTAGAAATCAATATAATATATTTTATTCAACTTACAATTAGTATTTTAGGGCCTAGTATGATTGTTAAAAGAAGAATAATTCTTATTTATAATTCCTCGTGTAAATGGGAAAGTGTACAAATCATATTCATGTGAATGTGATTTATGGAAGCATGAAAGCATCATGCGTTTCTTTACGTATAATATTATTATAAGAACCGTTTTCTTCATTAGCTGCATTTATGAGACTCAGGCTTTAGGGCGATGTCCAGGTCCTTGCGTACCACCGAAAGAGTGTAAAAGTAACGGGGGAAGAATAATCGGTTACTGCACTAATGACAAAGCCTGCTGTGATTGTAAGACTTTGTTTTATAACAATACATAATAATATTAATACATTCACTTTTTATAAGCAGAAGAAGACAATCTGTATAATATTTATAAAATTATTTTATCACAGATATTAATTTGGTGTGGGGGACGTGTGGGATGACAATCCGGAATACAAAGATATCTAATTTTAAGTCACCATCATACCCGGAGTTTTCTTCGGGTAGTTTCTTGTGCGCATACGATTTGGAATTAAGTGCCCCTACTGTCGGAATAAGGTAGCACCTTCTCACATGGGAAATTGTATCTATGTGCTGTATGCATACAATTTTTGTGAAATGATTTTAATGGGTATTCCTTTTATAGGATAGATTTCCTGGATATATTCATGGATAGTGTGCCTGAAGATCCTGCTGAGTCTTACGAATCTCAAAATTCCATTTGTGACTCCGATATGATGTTCATTAAAGGATTTTCAGATTGGATGCCAGACGTGAGATGTGGCAATCTAACGGACTATGCCAGTATGAAAAATATTACATTTTATTGCAAGGCAATCTTTCCTTGATCGATAAATCTTACATTAAAATTAGCTGTGAAATCTTGCTTTATTAAATAGAAACTTCCGTGTAAATCATTATTTTAATTAATTGAGACAGTAAAAACAATGTAGATTTCATTCTTAGTTTTAGTTGAACGAGAACCAGGTCAGAGGGTCTTGTCCATTGTGTTTGTGATGTCCAGCAGCCGTTATAAATGGAATTTGAGACTTACAGAGATTTATGAAGTGGAAATCGAACAAATGAGTAAGTAATGATAACATAGTGCTTTAAACCTCTGATAGTGTTAAGAGAATTCTATTATAAAAAGTTAATTAAATCTAGTTGAATAAAAACTTCCTTTAAAACGATTACTTTTCATTTGTTGCAGACGAAATTGTTACAAATATGATTAGAAAATCTCGGGGTTCCGGTTCAGGCAATTCAAAGGATCACCATTTTGCTAGACCACCATTTCCAATCCCCGTACCACCTCCTTTCCTTACCGGAAGCGACAATGAAAAAATTAATATTGCGACTCTTGATGATTACACTAATAGTGCAGATGGAGATATGGACACAGAGATCATGTAAATCAGTTAAAAATAGTTTGAAACTTCAAAAACGTTTTATAATATTTGAAAATGCATTTTAAAAGTTGCCTTTTCCCCTAGATTGCCCACACCTTTAATCCAGGGAGGTGAAACCGCTGAGCCTAATGTAGTACCTTGGCAAGTATCTATACAGTCTAAACGGCTAATTGAAAGTGCCCTGTGTGGAGATATTAGAAACATGAGTTTGCATATTTGCGGAGGTTCCATTATTGACGATAACACTATTCTGACAGCTAATCATTGCTTTTTAAGCCCGTAAGTGTTAATTGAATTTGTAAATGAGAATCTTGGTTTCCCCAAGGAATGCCAGATTTTCAGCCATGTTCCTATATGAGTTTCCATATGTTTTATCTTATGTTTTAACGGATTCTGATTTTAATTTCAGGTCTAAATATCCTCATCCAGTTTTAGACGTGAGTCAATTAAAAGTAGTAGTGGGCGCTCATGATCTTTGTAAACCTGAAGAAACCTACACTAAGACTTACTCAATTTCATCGATCATTTTACATTACAACTATTTGTCTTCGGATATTATCAATGATTTAGCTATGGTTCGCCTTACAGAGAGAATTTCATTTAACAAAGGTGTTCAACCAATACCAATAGCTAATCCGGGTATGTAAAATACTTTGAATTAAGACGTATTGAAAAACTGATTGATTGAGTGATCATGTTTTAACATTTTGGACAGATTTAAAATTAACAGAAGCAACACCCATACTAACTGGTTGGGGTTCTATCGGTGTGGACGAAAACTACACATTCCCACATGTTCTTCAAATTACAACAGATTTGAACATTTTATCCGAAGAAGATTGTACTAAAAGGCAAAAAGAATATCTTGCATACGTTCCATGGAGAAAACTTTCAAATAAATACTTTGGGTCATTTCATAGGGGAATTTGTACTCGGGGAAAAAATGACATTGTTCAAGCTGGTTACGGTGACTCAGGAGGACCTCTTGCTACTAACATTAGTGGAAATCCTGTTTTGTTGGGAGTTGTTAGTCACTACAGACCAGAATGGGATCCTATGACAAATGTTTCTTTTAATCTAAATTACTTTGCTAAAGTATCTGCGTTCAAAAAGTGGATTCTCATGGGACTGGTTCCTGTATAGGTAGTATTTATTATATCTTTTAGTAAAAACAAAGTTAATAAACTTAGGTTGTATATTACCTCTGAATTGTAAAACAAAGAACAGTTAATATGTTATCATTTTGCTACATCAATCAATTAGTTTATTTCTTCTCCTTTTTGTTTGATGGCTTGTCATGCTTTTTGTTTGATGGCTTGTCATGCTTTTTGTTTGATGGCTTGTCATGCTTTTTGTTTGATGACTTGTCATGCTTTTTGTTTCCTTCTTTAGCAGTTTCCTCCTGTGGAAAAATATACAGACATTGCAACAAATATGTCATATTACGAAAATATGATAAAGCTACTTTTTATAAATAAAATAGATTAAAATCCAATTTAAGATTTTACCTCTAGCTCTGTTTTTAATTTGGCTAATGCTTCTTTGAAACTGCCTTCCAATGATCGCAAATCTGCATTTTTAACTGGTATTCGCTTGATGTCTGTCTTTCCAGCGTTTTTCATTGTTTTTCTGAATATTCCAATCTGTTCTTTGACGACGAGACAAACAGCATTTCCCTCACGACCGGCTCGAGCTGTTCTTCCAATCCGATGAATGTATGTTTTCGTATAGCCAGGCAAATCATAAGATATAACGTAATCCACCAAAGGTATATCTATACCTCTTGCCATCTGATCCGATGTAACTAATCTGTAACAAAAACATAATTTTATTATTAATTATAATTAAACAGTATTTTGTTAAAAATGTTATTGAAGATTTATTATAAATTACATGTCAATGGAGCCGTCATTGAATTTCTTTAAAACCATATCTCTTGTTTGCGGATTCCATTTTGATGAGATTTCCTTAACTTTTAAATGCCCCATGTGTTTAAGTAACAAACATAGACGATGAGTACTCTCTTTAGTGTTGGCGAAGCACAAAACCCGTTTCCATTTAAAGTGGGATATTAAATGAGTTAATATAAGAGGTTTAGTCTCTTTTTGACACAAAACAAAGGATTCTTGAAGTTCAGAAGGTGTTGTGAACTTTCCAATGAACGAGTCACTAACATCGGTTTGTGCAACTGATTGTACTGATTCAGGGTTATTAACAGAATCACTTGGTACTTCCTTAAGATTTGGTTTCACTTTTGAGTCAACTATGGAGGTAAATAGTTTAGGTTGAAAAAGGTGTAGTTTTTCTAAAGTTTCTGGATTCTGTGACAAAGTTGCAGAGAACAACAATTTCTGAAAAGCCTTCATGTGCATACCAGCCCATTTCAAGGTGAGAGGTATAGTTTTCCAAGGCTGCGCCATTCCTAATGAATTCAATCAATTTACTTTTAATCGTTTTATAAATTGAATGAAGTAGAATTACAAATCATAATGATGTTATCGTGTTATTTATTTGCTTACCTGTAGGAAAGTAAGACCAAAATTTCATTTCCAGTCTTTGTAGCCAATCTCCTTCCTGGTCGTCTAAAGTTCTGTCAGCCTCGTCCACAATTAAAAATTTCAGCTGCGAAATGTTAAAAGCGTCAGTCTGTTCTAAATGATCTACCAGTCTTCCAGGTGTGGCTATTACGATGTCAAATGGTGTCCTCCATTTGCCGTCTAATCCTAAAATTTCATTTATAATAAATTAAAAAAATATTATTAATAGGTCATTTTAATAACATCACAGCACACATCTTCATAAATCTAGTAATAATAATATAGCATAGTATTTATTATATCTAATTATAGTTGTGATGTTGTGAACATACCTCCTTTAGTCAGAGCCTGTCTTTCTGCTGACAATGACGTTCTTTTAGTCATCAAAAACACTTTCAAGTTAGTGTTTTGAGTATAGGTTTTAAAAACTGAAAAGATTTGAGTAGCTAAAACTTCAGTAGGGAGTACAACGATTGCCCTTACACTTGGATATATTGTCTTGCTAAGAATTTGGACTACTGGCAGGACATAAGATAACGTTTTCCCACTTCCAGTAGGAGCCGAAACACAGATATCTGAAGGTCTAAGGAGCTTTGGTGAATGTACTCCCAAAAGCCAAGGAATTACTTGCTTTTGCACTAAAGAAACAATAAAATCATTTAAAATACAATTTAAAACTAGTTTTGGAATCTGGAACAAATCATTTTTAGAAATATTTCAATTTCCGGATCAATAATTTGGTACAAACATACCAGGAAAAAAGTAAGGAACCATATTTTGCTCTAAGATTTTAACAAGTCTAACGTCCAGGTTGAAAGATGTAATTGGTGCGCTGTAATTGCTCAAGTCGCATGAAACTATTGACGGGTTGGCCAACCACTCCGGTAAAACACGTTTCACCTACCATTTTAGATAACATTAAATTAAAATTTTAGTCATCTTAAGTTACATTTTTACTTAATACTTTGGTGAAATTCTTACGTGTTGAAGATTGAACTGATTGACATTTCCTATGACTGTAAAACCTCCAATGTTGACACCAATTGCATTGTCTGCGACTTTTACTTTCTTCTTTTTTGTCCTTTTCTTTTTCTTCTTGCTAGGTTTATCTTCACTAACTTCTTTCACTTCATTACTACCCCCTGTGGATTTTTCCTTCTTCCTCTTTTTCGATTTTGACTTTTGTTCGTCATCCCCTTTTGCTCCTGTCGGGACACCATTAATCTTCTTGTCAATTTCATTCTTAATTTTAATATTTTCAGACTCAGCTTCTTCAGCCTCTCCTGCAACCGTGTCAGCAGCCTCTGTGTCAGCCTTCTTTCGTTTCTTAGCCTTGCGTATCAATTTCTTCAACCTAGATTTTTCTAATTGTTGATCTTGCGTAATCCCATTTAAAATCTCCTCATGATTTGTTACGGGAACGCCATCCTCCGTTTCTCCGATATATCTGAAACCATAATAAATTATTAAAATTAAATATTAGGTTACATTTGTTGTTAACTTTTTAAACAATTTTTGATTTTAGTAAAATGTTTGTAATTAGTTTAATAAAGTAGAAATCTCAAAACGAGGAAGAAGCTTTAACCTGTTAACAACAAATAACGACATTTGAATCCCGATTCGGCAAATTCAACAAAATTTTGGACGTAATTTGTAAAAATTCACATAAATAAACTTCGCAAAAGTTCGCATAAAAACCTGCACAATAACAAAAGCACGTTGCAGTCTCAGAAGGTGGCTCGAACTCGAAATTTGGCGGATTCCCAAGGCAGTCAAGGAACTGACGATCACACGAACCACACGTGTATCAATAGAATTTGAACAACCAAGGCTTCTCGTAAGTGTTACACTTCAATGTATAATTCATACAATTTTTATAAACACATCTAGGGAATTCTCACTGTATACGCACGAATTCCAGACACAGACACCTTTTTACTGCTTTACGTAAGGTACTCATACAAACCAAGGTTGTGTTACATAATTCCTTTTGTTATCATTTTGTGCAGCTTTGTATCAGATATCAACAGACATTGACATTAAATTGATTTACTGTCCATTTTCCATACATTAACTACTTACCTACTTATACCAATACATACATCAGATAAAAACTGCATTCCATATCATTCATGTAAGTAAGTCTTGTTTAACAATTTGTTTTAATACATACGTACTTCTAAGGAGTCCTAGAGTCCTAGTACTTCTATATATAGTTTAAAAAGGTAAGGTAGTTTTGTACCAGGTTAAGTTTGTGTAAACGATAAAAATTCCTACATACTTTTACAATACAGTCAAGAGAGAGAGAAAATCATTTATTTTGATATTTTCCATACCTTTATCGATTGACAAGACACTTTACTATTTACCAAGTTTCAAGTTTGTTTTTATTTATAAATTGTGTGTAGAATGTAGAACCATTGATTTTAGTTAGGACAAAGTACAATACAGGTAGATAAATATATCGATATGTGTAGCTATCTCTATACAAGACAAATTATTACCAAGAAAAGAAAAGCTTTGCTCATTCCTACATACATGCATAGTTTAGTTGGTAGTTCCAAGAATCCTACCTTAACTTACTTACATACAAAAAGTTACTTTCAAGGTACGATGAGATAATTTATTAACCAACACAATCCATACAGGTAGGCGAGGCATTAATGATACACCTACATTGCACTTACTCACGTAGTGCACATAGTGTATTCAATACCACGGTGGTGTATTACGTTAACATCCGCTTACGCTAATACCGTTATAAATGCTTCAGTTAGAGTTTAGATAGCAAGTGTTACACAGAAATTATTATACGTACGTGTACATACGTGCATTACAGCAGAAACATTACGTCAACTTTAATTCAGAACTCACCACTTTGTAAGTAAACCTGTAACAAAATAGGTACGTATACTCCTACTATATATTTTTATATGTAAAATACACACACGAAATTAAGTTGGTTAAGTTAATATTTAACATACTTTCCAAGTTTCTAAATACATCTGTCAAGTGAGCCAGATATAGTCAAGAGAGCCAGATAAAGTCAAGAGAGCCAGATAAAAAATTGTGGTGTTTTATTACTAGTATTCTATTGTGTACATACACATAAAAATTACATTTTCGTTTACTATGACTGTTAAAGTGAAATATATTGCATAACTAAAACCATTTTGTAGTATGAAACAATTGAGTGTGTGTATACAGTTCTCGATTTCTGTTAAATGTACAATATTTTATTTTAATTCATAACTGCTTCATTGTTAAATGAATCTATGAAGTAGAATCAGTAAAGCCAGTTGCATTTGAATGCGTCGTGTAATTGTATCTCGAATCTCGATTTGAGGTTATATGTATCTCTTGAGTTTATTTATACAAATAAATACCAATAGAGCTATAGAGAAGTAATGTTCAGTGAGTAGGATTTAAAATACTTGAAGAGATCTTTAGAGAAGATTGAGTTAGATTTCCTGATACTTTGTAAGGATTTGCCCTATAAGTAAAGTATTACCATATAATAAACACAATCCCTGTAGTGTATCTAATCGTAAGTATAGCTGAATACTAAAAATATGTAAAACTCAAGCACGTTCTTCTTTGTGACAGTCTCCAAATCAAATCAGTTTTGTAAGGTAATTCTGTCACGCTTTCACAAAATAATGCAAATGTATTTTTATGATTCTTCTTTCAGATACTACCTGCTGAAACTTTCTTATCATCATTCAATTGTAATAAGCAGTGTATTGCGGAAATGACACTATCATGACCACAGTTGACTTAAGAATTTCCCATTGCAGCAGTAGAGGTAAAGTTTTTGTTCAATATTTCTTAAGCAGTAAGTATGCTACTAACAGTTGTCGTTACAACATTCATTCATTCATATAAGTCTTACCAGTCATTTTTTACAATTTAGAAAAATTGATTTATTTAAATAGGCGAAGATTGTAAAGAAGACTTCTGCAAAGTCGACTGCAACTATTATGGCATCCTGGAGTCAAAGTTTAAGCGAAATTTTTGCCCTAATAGTAAAAACGAAAATATACGGATTGCCCCCTCCACGAAGACGTTATGTGTCTACTGGAGAAGTTGATTCAGATAGGACTAGAGAATCAAATAATGTCAATAATTCTGTAAATTGTAATTCTAATGGAGATCAAACGACTTTTTCCGCTGTAAATAATTGTGTTCCACCTCCTCCCCCTCGTATACGGAGAGCAAGTAGTAGAAGTTCATCTTCAGAAGCCAAGACGGATGAAAATAATAAAATGAACCCAATGTTATTGACTTGTGTGTTTTTACTGGGAGTTCTAAGTGCTGTGTTCTTTCTCATCGTATGGACAAACGATGCAAGCTCTCAGAGAAAACAATTGTTTCAGCCGTTACCACATTTGGAACATATCCAAGTTATGGATGACTTCCTTGATGAGTCAGTGTTGATGGGTCTGGGACAAGGAAGTGGAGGGACTGCCGATCAAGACAATGAATGTGAAGGCGATAACCCTTTAGGTACGAATTTTTCAAAATATTATTATGTTTTTATGGTTCATTAATTAACTACCTAAATATTATGAACTTGCAACAGCAGCAATGCAACTGGAAGTTACCTACCCTAACAAATCACATTCAAAGTTCATTCACTCACACAATAAATTCCTTTGTTTATATACAGGTTTTGAACTTGAGGCGATAAGTTCGTTACATGTAGCTTTAGAAATGAAAGAACAAGGCAAAGTAGCCAAAGCCCATAAGTTATTTCAACACGCGATGGCTTTATGTCCAAGACACCCGGACATATTAACAAATTATGGAGAATTCTTTGAAAACGCTCGACATGACTATATGATGGCAGATCATTTATACGTACAAGCTTTAACATATGCCCCACACCATACAAAAGCAGTGATAAATCGCAAAAGGACTTTACCACTTGTAGAAGAGCTTGACGAAAAGCGTCTCTCAAGAATCGACGGAAAACGAGGGCAACTTCTGCAAATGTCGGAAACGAACCCTTCCCTTCGTCGTGTCCGAAGAGAAGCCTACTTTCAACATATTTACCACAGTGCTGGAATCGAAGGAAATACTATGACATTATCCCAAACAAGAATGATTGTCGAAACTCGAATGGCTGTTCATGGAAAGAGTATTATGGAACATAACGAGATTTTAGGTTTAGACGCTGCCATGAGATTTATGAATTCTACTCTAGTCAATAGAATAGGATCCATCAGAGTTGAGGATATTTTATCAATTCATCAACACGTTATGGGATTTGTGGATCCTTCAGAAGCCGGAAAATTTAGAAAAACTCAAGTATTTGTCGGAAATCATGTCCCGCCTCGACCAGAGGAAATCCACGAGCAAATGCGACAGTTAATAGAATGGTTAAATTCTGAAGAGGCTTTGTCCTTGCATCCAATTCACTATGCAGCCATTGCACACTACAAATTGGTATACATTCACCCGTTCATCGACGGAAATGGAAGAACATCAAGGTTGCTTATGAATTGGGTTCTTATGCAAGCCGACTACCCGGCAGTCATTATACGAAAACAAGACAGGCATTTATACTACGATCACATTAACACCGCAAACCGCGGAGATGTTCGTCCCTTCATAAGATTTATTGCTGATTGCACAGAAAAGACAATGGATGTTTATTTGTGGGCTACAAGAGAACACTATCACATTATTGGTCATGAAGATCAAGAGTCTGGACAAAAATCCATCGGTCCAACACCCTCAGATGTGGATTCTGAACACAGCCAAAGCAAATCTTCGATTAAGAGTGAAAGTTTAGATGATGAGATCCGAGAATCCACAACATAATCTTCTTAATCTTAATGAACATATTTTTTAAATCATGGAAATTATATTTAAGGAGAATAGTGCTTTTTAGTAATCTCACTCCAATAATACTAAATGTGATTTACAACAATTTATGATGAAAAATTGTCTGGTAGAAAATACAACTTGTGTGATTGGGGCAAAGGAGTACCCTTGAATTGCTGAAGTACTGTTTTTATGTTCCTATAATATTACAAATACGATGTCCCATGTAGTTTAGTTTCATGTAAATCAATTACTACACATACAATGCAAATTGATTATCTCTGCTATTATCTCATACTATTTGTATGCATTGCATAACAATATTGAAACAATGGTCACATTATTAGCTATTTTACACTTTTAATGTGCACATGATTGTAAATACATTAAAGCAACCACGTAGAAGTATTCTACGCACACATTAATGGTATCCCAAGTTAAATACCTTTAGGAAGTAGGCACCTTTCATTTGTTGGCATATGTATTGTATATTATGTATTCAAGAAAAGTGATCAGTTTTAATTTTTTTACCGTTATGTTTTAAGACATTATTTATTAATCGCTCTTTACATACAGGCAAAGAAGATGTAGATATACCTTGGCGAATTTTTATTTGCTTTTATACTATCTGTGCCTGCTTAGAATATAATGGATTTGTTGTACACTGAACAGAACTAGGTAACTTAGTATTACATTTTATGTTAAAAGCAATTCGGAAGCTAATTGTTTTTAAATGATATACCCATGCATGTAATTATGTTTAGTAAATACTGAAAATCACTACCATACTAAATTAAACCCATTGGAAAATGAGACATTGAATAAAGAACGCAAAAAACCGAAATTTTGTGTTTGTTAATCAATTATTTTATTTTGCCGTTTATTTTGCATCAATTCGATTATTTATGTTTATAAATTACATTTCAGAAAACCCTACAGCATCAGTACACGCACACTCATGTTTAGTATAATTATGGTCTTTCAGCAACACCATTGTTCTTTACCACGTCACAAATAATCCGAAAAGCAACTTCAATGAGACAAAATAGTCAAAATAACCAAGATGTAACAATTCAACTTTGTCGATTTTACCCGGATTGCATTCCGGGAAATGAATTTTCGTATACTGTTAATCAAAACAATATAAACTTTACGTAGGTCTATTCATATTCTGCTGTAATTACTTCTTTGTGCTTTAATTGGCATTTGCTAATTTTTGTCTCATCAAAATTATTTTCGTTAAAAATGAAAACAACATGGAAAAACACAATGTTATTGCTGGATTACCTTTTACACGCATTATTTATTTGAATTCTATCATATCTCGAGTTAGGTAACATTATTATCGTCACATTACGCTATAAGATAACTTACTATACTAATAATATTACGTCATTACATTAAGTTATATACTACAGCACAGTAAACAGTACAGCAGTCGTAGCCTGACTTTCTATTATAAACCTCACCAACGCCCTAAAAAACGTCGTCTTTCCAAAAAACGTCGTCTTTCCAAAAAACGGAATCTACTTGTTGAAAAACTTTTTACTACTTAAATGTGTAAACCCTTTTGTGTCCTGATTTCATGTTAAACTCAATTCTTTCAATATTCCAACACAAACTAAACTGTTGTCATTCTACTAAATATTTTTGCACTTTAAAATCAAAATGCATTCGCAAACAGCTTTAAATCAAGATTAATTGTGGTTGTTATTATTAATTAATAATAATTGCTATTCTTCGTAGTAGTAATATGTTAATAGTGTCACTTGTGTATAATTGCATATTTTATTTTTATTAATTACTTTAATAATTAAACAATGAAATATCTCAATGGATCTCACACAAAAATTTTGACAAATTATATGTGTATCTTTGAATATGTGATAAAATCGGAGTGAGAATGTTTTATAGGTACCTGATCCAAAGTACTACCCAATTGTTATTAATTTTAGGTACTCAAGTCAATGTGTGTCTGTATGTTTTAAGATGTATATTAATTTTCACAACAGTTAAATTTGAATTCTTCGTGAAGATTTCTTTACATGGTAAAAGCGAAAGAAAAATCAACACAGGTATGGTATACAATAATAATAATTTTTGATTTAATTACTAATATAGTAAAGTAATACTCCTTTGATAAAGTATCCCCCATGCCCCGTTAGTAGTTTTTTCTTGTTTGGTAAAGTACTAATTAATATCCCCTCTTTTTCCTACTTCAAGATTCTTAATTCGCATAGATCGATAGCGTGTATAGCGTCCTTGGGTTTGTTTGGTATTTGTTACTCGTTTTAAGTATAATTAACTAATTACTAACCGTATTATCCTTATGCATAATAGTATACTAGCTACTACATGTAATATATTGCATTTGGTTACGTTTACTCATGTACTATTTATTATGTACTACAACTTTAACATATTACTTTTCATTGGAACAGCATCAATCAATTCCTATTTAAAACAGTACTAGTACTACACTACAATACTCGGGATGACGATAATAATATGACGACTACGATGGATAAGACATCAATCAAGTCTTTCAAGAACACTGTGATTGATGTTCAGACAATGCGTTCATATTATTTACTAGGTATACACGCTAATAGTAGGTATTGTATATAAACAACGTAAAAAAATGTCCAGCTTTTCCCAGCGTTCAATGTACTATGTATTTCTACTGTTTCTCTCTCTCTTTTTCTCTATCAAAGCATCAACTTTTCTCTGTCTCTGTACTATTTCTCTCGCTTCTTTCTTATTATTACTAAATATTCCGGATATTAATAATTATATATAGCTCTCTATCTATTTAGTATGTATAGCATGTATATACAATACACATAGATTAATTACTAATATATAATTATTATTACTATACAACACACTGCACTTTGACAGATTTTACATTAGATAGAGCACTTTGCAAAAAATGACAAAAAAACATAATACAAACAGCCACAACCTACGTACATTCACATTTCTATAATATATTCTTCCAACTACACGAGTATGTTGTATCTCTGAATCTTATTTGTAACATTACTATTATTTTTAATACAATATGTTTCTTAAGGATAAACTTCGCTCTTTTGATTAAGAGATCAGAAGGTAGTGTGTTGTTTGTTTCTACTAGTTAATTTATATACTTTATGTACGAAGTTACTTTTACTACATATAGCCTCATCTCCATCATCCAATCCACATTACTTTGAGTCCTCCTCTGCCTCATGCGTATTTCTTCTCTAATATTTCATTTGGTAATTAAATGCAGTATACAAACAGGGCATATACAGAGAGGGTTTTAGGGGTTTTAGAGCGAGGTGGAGCGTTTTTCTCTAAACAGGCAGCATTTTATCATTGAAAAACAACTAAGGTATCTATCTAAACCATGATGTATGTAATAATAATACAAATATCCCTGCAGACAGTCAGACTGCTTGGTGATAAATATTCATAATGATTACTAAGGCAAGAAGGGTACAAGATGATCATTGAAAGGTATAAGGTAGAATGGTGGTAGGCACATAATTATTATTATTATTTTAGTTAACGTATATTTAACTTTTTAAATACATTTAAATGCATATTATTGCGCACCATACTATGTCAATGCGCGGGTAGTAATTAATATGCATTTTCCATTCGAGATAAAAAGTTTTACATTACAGTACAACACAGCATCAATCATACAAAAGCGTACGCGAACAAAAATCACTAGAGACTATAGCTACTAAACATAGCTAATGTCTAAAAATAGCTAAATCATTAATTATTCATATTATTATTACCAACGTGTTGTGTGGTGAGTATAAAAAATCTTATACCCGTCAAAGAGTACCTACTAATAATCTACATACATTTTCTACTATAGCGATGATAATGCGATGATTAGTTTTGCTTTCATACATTGACACCTTAGTGTATTCTACATACTTATTGTGTACGTGTGTACTATCATTAGGTAGAACCATTTTTACAACAACAGTATAATAATTGTTACCCTACAAGGATATCATTTCATCTCACTATCATTTCTACATTTACAAATAGGGCGCTGATGGCAACCTGACTCATTTAAATACTTAACTTTGAAGAATGGACAGACTTGAGACAATATCAATCATTTGCTCTTATACATAATAATATTTTTCAATCTTCTCTGTATAAGGTAAAGGTAAACTTCTATTTTACAACAACATCAGTGTCAGGAGCACAGCACAGCCAACGTGTTCCTTCGTATCATATCGTACACAGAGTTTTTAAAACAACATGCACACAACACAACACTAGAAATCATCATTTATAATCATAATACATAATACCACCTCAACACTCTAACTTTGAGCTTTATTTCACATAAGATATCACTAATTGTAAATTCAATAATAACACACTCATTTTTACATTTTAGACACACCTTTGAAACACCGAACATGTACATAATTTTTCTGTTCTTATACTAGTGTTAGATAGAATATTATGTCAGTATGTTATTCGATCGTACTAATTTGCATCTTATAATTCATTAGTATTATGATACCTAAATGAGTTGAAGGAATTTCTAGTTTTTACTTTTCAATCAGTCTAACTTTAAAAAATCGGAGATTGATTCGAAACAGAAGCATGATTCATCATTTTGGTGAGAAGATATAAAAGATCTACATTTTAATTTTACTTATTTCAATTACTACACCATTTACTTTGTGAACTTTCGCTCGGTTAAGACAGGTAAGTCGGTTGCGACACATTAAGACATTTACTACATACGCATTAAGTAGAAGCTAAAAGATTTTTGGGTCTATTATAAGTTAAGTATGTGATGATTTTTAATTTTTGTGACAAAGACAGATATATACAATATTATGCAGTAAAACATACTTGATTTGATAGTATCTGTCTTTAAGCTAATTTCGAGGAACATTATTTTATGTCAATAAAACAAAACTGACGGATATTGCTGATTACTTTTTAGCAAACAGCTAATTCAAGATTTTTTTTTTAGTATCTCGTAACTTTTGTATTTTTAAATCGATAATTCATAATAATTATAGTATAAATGGTAATGAACAGATTAATCCTTCGTGCAAAGTAAAGTAAAAGTTATTTGTGGTAAATGTTTTGATATTGCATTGCATTGTGAAATCATTTCAAATTGAGAACAAAATACGGCAAGGCAAGTGCACCCTAGAATCCATTAGTGCGGCAATACAATGATGAAAAATACTTATAAAATGGTAACCTATTAATTGTGTTGTATTACAATAATATTATGTTAAAATCATTCTGCGAAAATGTCATGTAAATGGTAGGAGTAGTAATAACGAGTTTAGATTCGAACAATTCATTCTTACAAAAAAGAAAAGTCACATAACAAAAGTTTGTAATACGATATTGTAATAAATTAATGTAATCCAATTAAAGCATAATATTAATATTTCTCAGTAATTCTATGCCATTGTATTAACAAGGTATAATCATGGAAGAAGTGAAGACATAGGCCATGATCCAACATTTCCACATCATTCTGTGTACCCTTGTCCCAAGTGGTTGTCTTTATAATAATATGAACAACTAAGTAAGTTCATCACATGCAATGTGCCTTTGTTTTTATATCATGATGAATGATCGATTTAAATATTTTACTACATACTTACATTCAATAAGTATATAGCCTTAACTGTAGTCAATAACATTGAATTTCGTTCCTCAACTGTGTACTGTTACGCTCAGTTTGAATATTGAAGATGAGTCGGAGGAAGTAATGTGAGTTTCGGCGATCTATCTTGCATCAATCTAAGATTAGGTTTAAGGAGGCAGTTAGTAGATATAACATTAAATCACGAGTTACAAATATAGGACAACAGGCATTCTAAGACTTATCGCCGAGCGTTGGGGACATGTGCATTACTTGTCAACTTCTTCGACATATTCTCCTCGTCGATTATACAATTTCGAAATGTGAATACTTTCTTCCGCAGCTCACTTAACATTTGCATTTTCTCTGTGATAATTTCCTCGACTTGTTGACAGTACGCTGTAAAAAATGTTCATCATAATTAATGCGATCAAATATTAAGAGTTATATTAAAAAAGTATAAAAAAATAAGACATGGGATATTAACATACCTTCCTGGTCATATTGAACTTGATTGGTCATGTTGATCAACTGTCTATCTTGAACAACCCACCGACTGTTTGTTTCCAATACCAATTTATGAAAGTCTACCGCTTCTTCTTCAGCTTCATTAATTTTGCCTATTGTTTCGTGGAATGTAAGCATCTCTCCCGACATTTCCCCTTCCTGTTAGAAAGAAAAAAAAATTGGTACTCAAAAAGAGTTCTCACGTTCATCAACTGAACTGAATCAAGAAAAAAGCGAATTTCTTTAAACCTAGAAACTAACATTACTTACATTCAGAGATCTGATTTGAGCTAAATCACTCTCACTCTCCATGTTTTCAACATCATCTTCGGGAACAGTCATCATTTTAACTTCTAGAGGATCACTTGGAGCCAATTCTTTTACACGATCTGCGTACCGTAATGTGTTCAGAGAGTGCTCACACGAACTGAGACCCGGACTTATCATTGCTATCATGCATGTCTTGGACTTTTCTCCGATAAAAGAATCTCGAAGCACTTGTGTAAGCTTACTAGCTCGGAACGGTAAGTGAGCACCTTTACGACCCAAAGCTCTAATGCACTCCTTGAGGGCCAAAAGTGATTTGTTGATCTCTGCTCCTTCCATTCCTGTAGAATATAAATCAATGTGATTAGGTATAAAACTACCAATACCAATTTGTCAGTATAACTGTGAAAATAATTTAAAGAACTATCACTTACGAGTTTGTCGATCGGCGGAAGAAGTGTCAGCGCCACGTTCATTTCCAGCTAAATCAATTAAAGAGAATTTACCATGAAGACGATTTTGAGGCAGTCGGAGAACAATCTGAAAAACGGCGTGTGATCGAGAAGAATTAGAGTTGGCTGACGTTTGACCGGAAGTTCGTGCAGCATTTCCTAACTGAATCAATTTTAACACATCCTCTACACTATCGACACTTCGTTCAGTCAACCCGACAACTTGAACTTGTTGCTTTCCGTCTTCCAAAACCCTCAATTTTGCTTTCTGGGCTAATAGATCGAATACCTAGAAATATCATACACCAAGGTGATTAGCATCGTTGATTTATGGACTTACTACAAACAATTTAGACAATGTAATTTCATATTATATGCATTCCAAAACTACTCACTTTCCCACTGTAGATCTCAAAAAAGCTACATGCAAGACTGAGATTGTACTGACGATACTGCGGGCTTTTTAGAAGTCGAAAAACATCTTTTGCAGTCATTGCGTAAATACCCTTCTGACAGTCTTGAGTTTTGCCATTAAAATCTCCTCCCATTGTATGTGTTTTACCGCTTCCCGTCTGACCGTAAGCAAAACATGTAGCCATACCTCCTTCGAAAACTGTTTGAACCAGCGGCCTAGCTGAATACCTGTTACCAACGTCATCAAAAAAACAACGAATTCATTAGTATCTACAAATTGTTCGAATACAATTAAAATTAGAGTTATTAGTAGGCAATTTTTATTATCAACAAATAATTTGTAAAATTCGCTCGATTCAATGAAACGTAAAACTGACTTGTAAACGATTTCGTTGTTACAGCTATCATCAAATGCATAGTCAAAGCGAAAGTTCTGGTTCTCAAGGTACTTGGTCAGATCCACCTTTTGCTTAGGCTCATGCACGCTGATCTGATTCTTGTTAGGCACTGTTATCACATCTACTTCCTTGCGCATAAGTTCTGCAATAAAAAAAGCATAAACCACAAAACTTTTAAATATAAAACATTCACGTAATCACAGCTAGTAGTTTCACTTATAGACCCACTACCTCGTACGACACACTTGATTTTGAAACCACCAAATAAAACCACTATCCCATAATTTTCCAACTGTTTAACTTTACAGTTAGCTTTCGTACGTAACTAAGTAAGTTATTTTTTTAAACATTCCATTCCACAATGCATAGATACACTTTATATTGTTTAAAATATTTTTTTTTCGTTTTAAACATTTCAGTTCATCATAGTCATAGCTAATTACTTATTTGGTAGCTCCACGTACCTTTCTTATTCATTGGGCGCTTCCTCACACATACAGTAATTTGATGATCTTCAACTGCGTCTGAGTCTCTCAAGGGATTGAATTCAAGATTATGGCGATACTCTCTGAACAGAAAAATATGAGGTTAATTACACACTATAATAAAACAATAAAAATGTCCTATACAATACGATGATGTGCTGCAGGATTCATAATGATATTAATGATCAGTGTTCTTTGTATAAAGTAGATTTTTTATGATGTAGTGTAGAGCTAACGGACTTTAGAACTGTAAAAGTTTTGAGTTTTCTAATTTAAAGCCAAAATTTAAAATTGGGGTAAACTGCGTACCTTATCATAGATATAAACTCCCAATTCGGATTACCCGGATCCATGTTCATCATGTTCTCCTTTTCATTTTTGATTTCAGCTTGCCGCAGTCTTCTTTCCTCCCTATTTTTCTTTAGTTTCTCGACTTCTTTAACCACATTACTTTTACGACGATTTGCTACACAATCAAACAAAATCAGGAATTTAAATAAATATTTATTGTAGTAAAACTTTCATTTCAATCACTTTACTTTACGCTCTCAATAAGTCTCTTTTCTTCATACTTCATACCATACACCAATCAGTTACAGTATAATTATATTATTACCTACCTATTATATGGTTCATGGCAGATAACACAAATCAAATCAATGTGAAACACAAATGAATTTACAGCATAGCTCGCTTACACATATTTACTATTTCATTCAAAAAAGAAATACTGCCATAAAGTGCAGGCGTGAGTGCAAGTGCAACTCAAACAAAAATTCGATAAGATATCAACAAAAAAAGTAAAACAATATCTTTCATTCAATCACCTAGATTTAAAATCAAAAGCTTGAGACAAGAATTCAGAAATAATTTAATCAGTGCAAGTAAAGCTCTGACTCTGACCAACCTTGGATCTGACCTGACAAAAAAATGATAAGTTCAATGCTGATATTTTCTTGACTAATCTAATAAGCTTAAGCTTCTTACGTGCAGGTGCTCCTAATTGATTCGGATCACGAGTTACAGTTCCACCACCGGTTCCGTTTACATGATTGCTTACATCCATTGTCTGGTCGTCCATTTCATGATTATTAGAGGGTGGTTCCATAGGTTTTGGTACGGGAAACATATTGGTTTGTCTCGATGCACGCGGAATTTTTCCTCCTGCTCCAATTCCACCTGTACTCACCATTTTCACTGCCATAAATTTCAAATAACAATTCGGTTCAACATAAAACACGGTGCAAAGCACACACACACAAACAACAATAATGCAACTTACAACAACAACATTTCTAAAACAAAAATGAACTTAACTCAGGTGTAAAAACAAATAAAATGTACTTAACAATTCATAAAAATAAATTGAGAGCAAACTGAATCAACTCTGATGAGTGCGCAAAGACAACTGTTTGTAGCTCCAAGTGTTTACATGCAAGCATGCACTCAAAACGCAAACTGAGACTCACTCACTGTGTGTATGTGACAGTGCTGACAATTGAAAAACTACAGTCAGAAAGAATGTCTTTCCTGTCTCTACAATGCGTTTAATGTTTTGTCTCTTTTTATATTTTTCATGCACTGTTTGCTTACTATCACAATCACATCAGCTTCTCCTGCAATTCTTTTTATTTTATCTGTCTTATAAATAAGAACTCAGAAACTGTTCTCATATATTCTAATCTGTTGTCTCAAACAAAACCCAAAGTCAAGTCAAACACACCATTTGCCTTGTCTTATCAGATCACTCACGATTGCAATGAGAGTTTTTGCACTTCTGTTGCTGCACTGTACTTGTGACCGTCTGCCTTTAATTTTTTACAACTTGGCTGTTCTAATCTTCTTTCCGTTCTCTGACTACTACTTCTACAATACTACTCTTTTGTTTCCATACTTTTAACATGAACTTTTTACGCTATCATTACCGTACAGTGCACTATCATTGTTGCAATTCCCCTTTAAACCATTTTGTACCTATACGTATACATATAATGCTTACCCTCATCCTCATCGTAGAATCATAGCTATAACTAAACTTGTCTAAACTATCTTTTGCCATTGCTGTTCTACTACAAATTCACATGTCAGCTACATTCACAAACTTCATATTTCACTAAAATACATTATTATTTGTGCTTTACAACTAATACTTACTTATTGTTAGATAAATATAATATAGCAAGTCTTCTTGTAAAAATTCACGCACTACAACAATACAAAATACAACCGCTATGGCATTACCAACTAATTTGCGAGTCTACTACAACCCTTTTCCTTGTTGTGAGCTATTGGCCACACGAGAGAACACAACCAGAGCTACATTTGTAATATAACGGGATGCATGTACACTCGGCGAGAGAGAGATATGATAATGTTTCCCTTTTTTCTACGTATGTATTCTTTACTGCTACTGCCTCATATATATTATTATTTCAGCACTCAATGTATCGTACAAAATTTATGTAGTAGAAGTAGTAGTCTGGTGTTAACTTAAGTGTGGTATTAAAGGTGTACTGTATACGATGACGATGGTATCCTTTCCACTTTTAAAACATTATTCGAGTCTCAAATAATTTCCAAGCGATAAATCCGCTACAAATTGATAATTTCAGTACACACAAATGCAATAAACAATGCAACACGGTTTTCTAATTTGTGTCTTTCTAAAAATATGCTTTCGACATCGACAGTTTGTACTTTTACTATATGGATATAGCTATACACTTACTGACATATCGAGGAACTGTGACATTTGTCATAAAAAAAGAGTCATAGTCACAGTGAACCAGAAACTTATTTATCTGTATTCCTTTGGATATTCGTTCATACGTGAGACAGCACTAGAATTTATACTTATGACTTATATACACCTCTTGTATTGCGCTCTGAATGAGGAAATTAATATTGTTGCGCAAAGTGCAAAACTCTATAACAATAAGTCAAAAGCTCACATCGTAAAATACAGTGTTGAGAGAGAACAAGTGAGAACGAACTCAATGGGAAATAGACAGGTGTTCGGAAATCATGAACAAAATGAACAATACACAGATTTATAGAGAAAATGCTTAATATTATGTGAACACCACGAAACCAAAGGAAATCTGTAATATGTAGTTTTGTTTAATGTTGAAGAAGCATACCTACATTATATTCCTAGTATTATGTTGTGTATTATTACATTTTACATTGTAACAATACAAATACAGCAAAAATACAGTCAGTCACTAGGTATTTAATACTGTGTCTACCTGCAATACTAGGTAACTTGGTGCAGTATTAAATTAGAGGAACTTGTACGTGCACAGTAAATTGAAGGCAGAAACGCAATGGTGTGGAAACTCTCCTTTCCTATTACATGTTAAACTGAACTTCCTATATACGTTAAGTTTATGTTGTTTCATGCTTGCATTAAACTAACCGTTGTTGTTGGATGGATGTTGAATTAAATTAACTGACAATGCATACTACAAGTTAAGTATAAACAGATAGGCATTATTTCAACAACAAATGACTATAAATAATAAATAAGGACAGCAGGGGCAATTTTATATATCTCCACATCTCCAACACCTCCATGCTATTATTATGATTACATTATATATGTTTTTTACAACTACAAAACGAGCTATGTACACCATTAAATTATATTGCATTTTGCATTAGATCGTTGTAGTGGAACTGTTATAAAATGTAAATGTAACACTAATAAAATAATAAAACTGACTGAATGAAATAGTGAGCTGAAACAGTTTGCGTATGAACTGAACTACATTGAACGCAACAGTAAAAATGTCCCAAGTTGAGATCTCCTATGTAATACTAGGTACATGACTGATACGAATATTCTAACCCTAACCATAACCCTATATAAGTACACAACTATAGAATACACACAGGACTCTACAGGACCCATACAACATTAACAACATAATATGGACACATACACATTCAAACAAATGCGAAATTCCACACTGACTATATCGCTCCAACCATATTGAGTACATCACCTACAATCGTTTTTACTTTATGTTGAGAGTCAGAGATTCAGAAATAAATTGCAAGCAACTGCAATACATACGGTGCACTTTGCCACGCTCTCTTGCACTATTCTCAACAGAGGCAAAACAGATTAAAAAAACTGACAAGATGTTGCAGATTTATGATGTGATAGGATACTCGACTCACTAGGCTTATGGATACAAAATACAATATATATAAACGAATGAATTTAAATCGTTTTTTAATTCTTACCTTGATTGTTAGCTACAGTAACACTAGACATGACGTTGCCTGTGTTTATCGTATTTTTGGACGTGGGAGCAGCAATCTGTAAAAAGACATAAAAAGTAAACAAATAAGTACAATTGTTACACACATTTACAATAGTCATCGACACAAAGCAAGTAGATTAAGCGGACGAAAAATCGACAACTTTTTCAGAAAACACATACTCAATTCGTAAAGAGCCTATTAGCTACCACCTCTATCTACTTAAATTATTATATTACACGCACCAAAAGAGCCAAGTCAAGAGCCTCGCAACAACAAACACTCACGTCATGTTATACCTATTAACGAGTCAAAAACTAGGCACTAATCTTTCTCTTGTGGTATGCATTGTATTTTCTGCACTCAACACAATACCAAACCAACTACCAATGTCCCCATAGTTACTTACGACCGTCTTTTTCGAAACAAACCCAAAACAGGTCGCTCACTTTTTGCTATGCTGTCAGTCAGTCCTCATAATAACAGCTAAGCCATGTATAGGAGCAGATTCTACACAGTTCTGTTCAAGCTGTTGTGGCGGCACTTAATATGCAATACCTTAATACCTATAGCCTTCGGAACACATGTATGAGCGTCCCATGTCCCATGAGAGTATTCTCCTACACAATATAAGTAGAATTCTTCAAACTAATGCGAAGTCAACCCAAACAACCACATACCACGACACCAATTCATTATACATGTACTTATGGCATAGATAACATTTATAACGTTACAGAACACACACACTTAACTTTCTATGTGTGTCTTAGACAATTTTTATAGGTAAAAAATACTCTATTGATTGAATTAACTATAATGTACTTTTCTAACATCCTTTCAATACATACAATCAAGACTACCTTTACCTTTACGTGGTCGCTTGTTACCCTCCACATAAAGGTAATCTTAATAGACTTAATACAATACTATACTTACACAAACGAGAAACAAAAACGTTTGACACAATACTCGGTGCAATAAAGCAATAATATAATATGCATATATATAAAACAAATTAATAAATCAGAAAAAGATAAAGCTGAATGAATTGGTTTAGTGAACTACAGCCTTCACTTTTTGATTGGTTACAGTAAAGAAATACAAGATTAGCTAGTTATACATTTTCTACACATTTTCACTAATACCATGGGCCTAGGAGTTAATACGTACTTGTGCTGTCAACCATACAATATGTAATACTCCATATATACCTATAGCTAGAGTTTGTATTGCCAAGACCTAAAATAATAGAATTGATTGTGCTGAAGCGTTGTTCCGAATCAAACGACAGAGAAAACTCTTTTTTATATCATTCATACCTACATAGGTACATAGAATGTACCTATATTCTTTTTTAAGACTAAAACATCTAAAGAGTACAAAAGTACTAGCCTCAACAATCGAAGTCATAGAAGAAGTCCTTCGGATGAAAGGAATCAGAGCCCAAACAATATCCATGTTTGTAAAACCTTTGTATATAGCTTCTTCTATACTCAGCACCAAACAAACGACACTTCGATTCACTTTGAATGTATGTATACTTATCTTGAATGCCACATTTACTCTTTACACACAGTTCACACAAAAGCAGTAGTAGCAAATGCACTCTAAATTCCGTGTGGGCCACCAATCAAGATTTGTGGCAAATGTTGCCTCGTTTGTATCAATAATTCACAAACGAATTCGCTCAGAATATCACCATAATATATGAAAAAGTTGAAGTCGCTTTTACAATCCGAGTTCTATCTAATACCATCAATCAAACAGTTCTATTTGTACAACCATTCCCAATGGGACGACTTTGGTGCTGTCTCTAAACAGATACGAATAAATCTCATTTGCAAATGCGTGTAGCTTATATATATAGAGTTCAACTCGAAAGGTAACACTAACACCGACTTGAGTCAAACAAAAGGAGTAAAAATTAACATAGGGATGTAAAAGCGAAAGTTCAAGTTGCAACAAAATTTAGAGATATCATTCATTATCAATTCATACGCTTTGATTGATATGTTTTTATGTATGTATGTACCTAAGTACACCTTGTATACAATTATGTATACATACATAATAAAATAGTTTATTATGTATATGAATTTACTTTTAGTAGTACATAATATAATAATTTTTAAACTCTACATACATACATAACACCTTAAGTTTCTATGATAATTAGAAAATGGTGAGATTAGATTCACTGATGTGAGTTAATTGTGTAGTGCAATGAGAAAAACAAACATCGCAAGCATAATATATTAATTATCACACAATGTTATAATTACATGGACGATATCAATCAAGAAAAAAACGCCCACTATAACTCAGTGCGAGGGAAGAGCTTCATATAAAACAAACTACAGAAGTAAAATGCAAAAATCTTCGACCTTTCCCATCATCCTTACTATAAAAAGCTCGACATTCATTATTGAGACGCACTAGAAAGTGAAAACAGTAATCTTTTCATAATAAACATATAACACACAAACAACGAATATATACAACTTATATACATAGAGCTAAAGCTAATGATGACTAATAATGACAGTGGAAGACTATTATAACCGCGGTATGCCCAACACATTAAATAAATTTTATAGCTATCAGATTAGCAATCAAATAATTTTATAAAAAAGCGATTTGTTATTATTGCAGAATAGCAGACATCAACAGACAATAAATCGCCGCCCATGGTGGATGTTCTTTCAACAAAACACTCTTACTATGCACTGTACCATACCTACACAAAGGAACACCTTTTATAATGTTCAAAGCAATCTCCTTCGCAATCAATCAATTATAGTAAAACCATTTTAGTACATTAGTTGTTTATGTGTAACGTGTAAGTACATTGTATACAACACTTACCCAGAAAATCTTGGGTGAAGAACTATCTGCAGAACTAGAACTAATAATCTCGTTGTTCGTGTTATTATTCTCACAAACTAATCGCTGATGAGCTTTCAAGAAGCTCTCAGTCAACGTATTTTGACAAGATAATTTATTTTTGGACAAAGAACCGGCACGACTTGACTTCCCAGTTGACTTTTTGTTATTATTAGTATTTCGATTGATGCTATTATTCGTATTATTCGTGTGAGTCGTAGATATGCTTTCTGTTCCACTCTGACTCTGTCCATCGTCGTCAGCGATATCAATACCAGAACTACCACTCGCACTACGACCATCAGAACTCAGACTTCCTTTTGGCAATTTGGGAATATTTCCAGGAGTCCAAATCTTGTCCAGCTTTTTCTCGATTACTGGACTGAATTTCTTGGACTTGTTCGAAGATTTATAAAATGCCCCACAGCAGGAAAACATTGCGCTTTTAGTTTTGTTAACTAAGTAAGCACGTTATTAAATTGTAAATAAATGATGGGCAAGTTAACTTGGTTCAATGAAGCTACAATAGCAAATGCTGGCTACTAGTTAGTAGACTAATTATCTCTGAGTCAGTCTCAAAGTGCAACGATTTAATTCACTCTCTCACATGTACAGAGAGAAGAGAAAATAAAAGAGCTACCTACTATACGAAAGGATGGTAACGGAAGAACTAAAGCTAAAGCAATGAGAAGAGTTTCGTATCGCTGTTCATAAACTGACTAGAAGTATGCCATAAATGAATTTGCGAATCGCTAGAATTGCATTGTGATTCCTTATTTATGTATTTCTTGGCATGTGGCCGGCGCAAGGTAATGTAATCTTACTAACCATCATCAGTCAGTATAATCGACAAAGACTAGACATGCTTAGACTTACTTAGCCTTAGCCATTCCTTTGCGGGAACCTACATAGCCATTCGCGTTTGCATACGGAATATACAGAGTTAGTTCATTCGTTTCATTGTATTCTTCGAGAGCATAGTATAACTACTGGTACTCCAATGCAGTTGTTGTAGTTGTACAGGAGTATGTAGCAACTATTGGTTGTTCAGTTCTATTGCAATCATGTATACATATGTCAAGACAGCTTTTACTTTAATAGACAGCAAAAGTAAGCTTGCTCACCGAATTAACTTGTCTACTACGTCTTATACTTAGTACTTTACTCCTACTTATTGTAATATATATAGCCCCAAGTTAATTCAATACCTTTTATGTACATGTTCATTACGTACGCGTACGTGACGTCTATACACATCTGTAATAGCAACCCTACTGTGAATACTTACTTACTATCCTCCAAGGTATTATAGCTAGATAATAGCTAGGTACACAATTTTTGCCAATTGCAAAAGAATGTCGATTTATATGTCATGTTCGTGTCGTGTCTGTATGTGCATTATCACAACATGCAACCGAGAAAAACGACACAGCAACATGCAATTCAATTCACAGTTCAAATCTATCGATATACTGAAACCTGATCAATCAATCACTTTACATACTGCATAGCAAATCTATATAACGTAGTAGAGATAGTTCTACGGAAACATCATGCAATTCGCACATGTTTTATGGTGATTTAGGGCCATTAATTACAAATGTCAGTTTTCTCGGCTCTCAAATATTTGCCAAAATCCATTTGGTTCAGTATTTTGAAAGGCACAAGACAACCAAAAGCCTGCAATTTAAAATCTGCATTAATATGAAACAAAAATTAATATATGCATGAAAGTCCATTATACTGCACAAAATGCACATACTATACTATCATCGCATTAAATGGTCTTGTGCAAAAATTGATTTGACACACGACACCCGTGTCATGATTATTATCATGAGATTGGAAACTAAGAAATGCAGTAGAAAAGTTGTTCGAAAGTGAGCAAATAAATGCAAATGAAGACAAAACTTTGGTAATGACCTTGGTCAAGAAACAATTTGTGTGGAAAAATCAATCTGTTCAACAAAATTATAGTCCTATCCTATGTACCAGTGTACCACTGCCGATGATTTATAGACATAAAGTGTATTTAGCGTGATTTGCATCTACTTGAAACTTGAAACCATAATACGCAATAGTAATACAGTCAAAACACTATACCCCCTCCCTACCTGTATGGCATGTTTGCCAATGAAATACCAGTTTTTGCAGCTAAATAATAGCCGAAGTTTTTAAACATACAAGGAAAGGGATAGTTTGAAATAGAATCGCAGAAACCTCGACCCAGTATTCTTATTCGAAACAAAGTTTCTGTGTTTAGTGTTTGTTTGTTTGTACCTATTGGTTGAAATCATGAAAATTTGTCACAAATATTCATCCTACTCTCTCTATAAAAGTACAAAATGACATGACATACAAATATCATTACTTACTGGAACGCAACCTGAGGTTCTGAGTTTAGGTCGATTCAAAGACGAAACCATAGTTGGACATAAATTACCTTTTCCATACCAAATGTTGCCTATTGTTGTGTCCACCATCACGAATCATTTATACAAGTTTTACAATGTAGATTGTCATGGGTATGTCATTTTAGTCCATGGCACGCCAAACTAATGCAGTTGTGTCTCTAAATGGAACCCAAACTCAAGGATAATATTCATTACAACCCTATAACCCTGTGTTTTATTATCAACCTGACAATTAGCATTTGCAGACACTCACTACATTAACTAAGTAATAGATTAATAACCGCAAGATAAACACCTAAAATATATTTGCACACCACATATGCACATGTAATCCTTATATAACCAATCAAGACTTTCACATTCACTTACATTTGTAGGTAGACACAGTGGACTGCGAATACTTGATATTGAATGTACAAGGTCAACATGGTTGATGTACACAAAGAATAGTAATTAGTACTTTATCACTCCATATTTGTAAAATATAATCCCTGACATTCATAAGGTCTAGCCAAGGAAATAGTTCACTTTCAATCCATCATTTTGTAATCACATTTTGTATTACAAGGAATAGTGGCAAACTGTATTCGACGAAACGTAACATAAATTAACTTGAATTCGCATGACGCTTTGTAAGGTGGTAAAGACGTAATCTTATCACCACATCCTAATTTTCCTAATCAGCATCCGGACTATTTTGCTATTCATTAACATTTAAATGCTCTACATTAAAAGCCCTTTAATTATTAGGGTTGTACATATTCCGGACTATCCGGACGATTCAACTTTACTACAAATCTAGACAGAAAGCTCTCCCGGGATTCGGGAAAACCCGAAAGCCCAAAACTACAACTACAAACAATTAAATAATTTTCTCTTAGCATTGTACAGTTTATACGATGAATTGCAATTGCTGCACAATTAAATAGTGCTTATGTGAAGTAAATCTAGTCACATAATTTTTCGGCTCATGGGTAGCAACACCCGCTGCTAATAAAACAAAAATATATAAATTGTGTAGATTTGTAAACAGTGCAAGTACAACATGTATTTGCAGAGGAAATGTTTCAATTTTAGCCTAAGTGTAATCATTTTAAAATGGTGTATAAATCTAGAATCAAATTATTGTAATACCCAAATTGTGTACAATAATAGTTAACTTATTTTACTGCAACTTTTACATTGAAAAATAAAAATTACTTGCAAAGATTACAAGTCTATCTAATTGCATGTTTTTCGTCAGAAAAATATTCACAACAAATATCAATAACATAAATCAGGGCAAATGATTTGCCCTGAGCATAAATGTAGTTTAGATTATCCTGTTTGAGCATCCAAACATGGTTGCTTTTCTGTAAAACAAAGCTTATAACTTTTGTACCAAAATCATTGATTTGCCTTCAATTTCAATTATTTCCATCTATTCTCTTTTTTATTTATATATTACATCCAACTTCCCTATCATTTATTCCGTACACGACTCCCTATAGACAAGTTTCACTTAAAGGCATTTGTTATCCCAAAAGTTTTATGTTCCAGCGGTTCTTACAGGACTTTTATAAATTGTTATTATTCTTCCGTAATTGGAAGACGAATACCAACATTCAGAATTTTTAGTCTGCAATTTGCCTGCCGACAAAGTACTTCCCTGCGTTTTTCTTGTTCTGTTGTTAATCTATTCCAAAAATTCCACGGGGATATTATTGTTGTCGCTGCTATTCGGCGGATTTCCCCTCCCATTCCCATTTGCATACGTCTAGTTTTGCCACCGCTACGCAAGTCATACTATCTCTTTTGGGCTTCTGTTACTATTCCGCTCTCGGATACTGGATTCTAGGATTCTGCAAAATGTACAACCTTAATACATTCTGCTAACAGAGTCTGACGATACTAGCAGTACATACCACTCAAGTTGCGAAACCACAGCTGACTTTGATTATCAGCAGGAATAATATTCCAATTCCTCATAATGTTGGCTCTTTACTATAGAGGTCTGAACAATTTTTATATATTGATTTAACAAATACGTGGCAGCATTAATATATGACTGTATCTCAGTATATCTAACAGGGTTCGATTATTCTATTATATCGCCCGAATAATCAATAATTGCTTTCCGTCACTTTTGAATTATAATGCATACATACCTCAGGAGGTCTCATATCATTTATAACGGTAGTTCGAGGATTTGCATTTATTGGAGTCATCAAATTTAAATTATTGTGAGATGTAACATGGTCCATCGGCATTGTTATATTTTTGTTGACCACATGAGGATTTAATGCAACCAAAGCTTCCAAATCGACCTAAAAAAAGCAAGCGTTTTAGTTAGTAAGTTTATTTTATTTCATCAGTCATTCACTTAAGGTTTCAACGAAAGTTAACAACATACTTCTTTTCCTTTGGTCTCATTCCTTTCAAACCATTCGACAGTAACACTTTTGGCATCCCAGTTGATTCCCGACACAACAGCTGTGTGAACTCGACCTGCACAATACAATTGTCATTTTATTATTGTTGTAACAACTAGGTGCTACGAATCACAATGTAAGCTCGGTGCGCTCAGTAAGGTTTGGTTTTGTATTTGCCGTTATTAACATTCCTACAATCCTAATGCAAATGCATCAAATCGTTTCATATCACAACTTGCATTTTGTTTCTGCTTCTTTCTACTCTGGTTACGTCTTTACCTTACGCCTTAGAGTCGCCATGAGTTATTAAATAAGCAAATGAACTGAAAGAAAGGAAAGATGTTAAATAGGTAGTTGGCTACAAATAATACTGTATAAAAAAAGAGACTTACCATCCGTTCGCTTGATGTTCACCTGCATGCCCAAGTTGAGGGTGAACATATTCTGTTGGGTGTCCATGTTGGCGCCCACTCAGCCACTTACAAGTTCGTCTCACTCAAACCTTCACGATCATAAAAGGAAAAAATCCAAAATCGGCCTGTTACATATTAAATACATCTGCAGTTGTAATTTATAAGTTTCAACAGCAACACGAAATATACATTGCATTATTTTATGCACTATTTGATACACACAATGCATCATTTTGAATTTTCAAAAAAACATTTTTCTGCATTAAAAAGTTACCGTATCAACTTAATTTTTGCTGCACTAAATTCAATGCTAATTTAATTTTATGATTTTTTTAGCTTATGGCTAATATCAAGACCTCCATCCTTTAGACCATTTATTACGTTTTATAAAAAAGTATTTTTCTTTCAAAAACGTCATATCTACGGCTTATAGAGGTGATGCATGGCATACTAGGCAAACTAGGCATGCCATATTACACACCATAGTTATGCAATTTTTATAGGTACATTGTAATGTACCTATAAAAATTACCATTAAAACTTCATTAACAAACAAACTTAACAAAGCAATTAAATCTTGAAAACGCCTACAGTCTGGTTTATTGTCTACGCCAGTTCAAGTGTGGGGTTGACACTGTTTACATTTTAAACGGTACAGAAAACCTGAGCAAAATAAAAAATAACTTGTATTCCATAATATTTATGTGAAGTTGTTTTTTGGCGTGATTATATTTAAGTTAATGGGGGTACTTAACTTACTTAGACTGTATTTGGGGCAACAGCAATGAAACTGTCAAATAACACAACAAAAATGTACGAACAAACTAAATGACAGTTCTTCTACACGATCAATACATAGAAAACACTTACACAAAACTTACCCTTTACTTTTCTAAGCCGCTGCTAGGAAGTAGAATGTTGTTTGAAACGCCTAGATTTTGACTTTGGAGATGGAATTGCTCAGAAAATCCGAAATTTTTGCAAGGAAAGTTTAATAGTAATTGTTTTTATGGTGGAAACAAGGAAACGGTTGGAATAAATAGAAATGGAGAACACACAGACAGAATTAGAGTAGAATACACAGTGACTGTGTTGGTGGTGGCTGCTGCTGTGGTGTTGCAGGTCCGAGTAGCACTGAATTGCCTTTCTTCCGTTGGTCCTCTCCCTCTCGCCTAGTCTATTCCTTAATGTTATTCCCCACAACACACAACAACAACTTCAACTGCCAAACTGACAACTGTATTTTGGATTCTGCTGTGCTAGAAGCTGCTCCTGCTGTGGTCCGTTGCGAATACTTTGAGCGTCGTGCTTAGAACAACCAAGGAGTTCTCTCCAAAAACATTCTTAATCTCAAGTCCTCCTTCTTCAATCAAACAAATACACATAACATTTTATTAAATTCAACTGTATTTCATTTTTTAACAAAATTTATCATTTTGTGTACATTTAGGTATTTATTAAATATTTTATGTATAATAATGCAGAGTTTTCCAAACTCTGATAAATTGGTATAATATGGTACAAGACATTATGTGGCATTTGTGGCAAGAGATACGGTTACCGCTACATGAGGCAGGATGGAATGATTTTATTTCGACCAAATGAAACAAAACATAAAATCGCTGCCAAAAAATATACAAACATGGTATCCTCTATAAAGGCTCAGTCAGTTAGTTAGTATCATTAATTATGAATTCTGGTTGTAATTTCTAAGATAAAACATTTAATTTATATAGACAAAGACATAATGTGACAAGAGATAATATTTTAAACAAAAACAAATGAAAGTTTTAATTAAAAAGTGTTTTTGTTTTTTTAAATGTTATAAATCTCTTGTCACATTATATTTTCGTCTATATAGACTAAATGTTTTATCTTAGAAATTATAATCAGAATTCATAATGATACAAAGATGAACCTTTTTTATAGAGGGTAGCATGTTTGTAGATTTTATGGCAGTGATTATTTTGTTCCATTTGGTCGAAATAAATTCATTTCATCCTGCCTCATGTATGTAGGTATTTTTAGCACCTTTTTAAATAAGGATTTTTCAAAATTGATTTAGATTTATGTAAAAGCATGCTGTATCATGTATTACCATATTATACCTATACCTATATGTATTTATGTATATTGTGTAAGATCCTGTTAAAAATACTCTCTTAATTAATCTCAATTTTGTGTGCTCTTCCTTCAAACCAAAATGCATGGTATTTATAGTTCATAGTTCATGCTCATATTTATTCAAGTGATAATAATAATCAGTACAAGCCTGTTTTCCAATTATACCACCGAGAGTTTGCCACATTTTAGCAGAAACTCTTAGACTAAGAGACTACCTATATGAATTTTAAAATGCAGTACGTATGTATCTAAGTATCTATATAAAATTAATTTGCGGTTATGTAAATATAAAGGCATGTTTGTAAATATACAAAAAATATGCTTTGGTGCTAGTACCATTATAACTTATGGTTAGTTATATTGCTTATTTAATGTCAGTTTCCTGTAGGTACTCCCCTTGACAAAAAAGATTAATTCCTGCTGCAAAAGCAGTTTATGTAGCAGAGATTAGTTATGTGTAATTTATGGGTGTTGGACGGCTTGTTATGAATTGGATTTACGAATTAAGTCGTAAACAAAATTGAATATGGGCCATTACCATACAAATGAGAAAGCAATTTGCAAAAATGTAATAACTAACAGTACGTTGAAAAGGAAAGGGTACTACAGATCATGCACGCTTTAACAGAGCTTTCGGCTATCTATTTAAAGCTTCTTCTGTATGAGTTATAAATACAAACCAAGTTTCCTAACACAAATCTGCCATATTATAAATTATTATTTTGTACAGCTTGACTTAATTTTAATTGACATTGGAAAGAAGGAAATTACTAAAATGAGATAGATATAGGTACATGATGCTATTATGGTCTTAAAGTTGTCAGAAATCTCAAGTGATAAGTCTTGCCTTCGGCTTGCAATATTATATACAGTATACTCCTCTGTTGTGTCTTTGAAATAATTATAATTATTGTTCACGATGTTGGAAGTGTATACATAAATATTTTACTTGAAATGTACTTGTATATGATGAGTACAGTATGCAAGTGCACATTTCCTTCCTGAAGACGGTTACATAGTACAATAGAACGGTACATAAGTACACTACACTCATTATTAAATTTACAATTACAATTTATGATTTGATGAACAATGAATAGAATCTTCACCTTAATCTGATTTTGGCCTCCACTGATTCTGTAGACATAGTAGGTTCTCCACTAACGCCTACAGTTTTTCATTATAATTATTAGAACACATTCTACACAGGATGTTATAATGGTGGGCTATTATTTAGTAGTTAGTAGGACTCTGAATCATTTTCCATGTATTTAAGTATGTAATTACTTAAGTCTCACTTGCTATGCAATTACCGCTACTCAAGTTTGCATAATAGTATCATCTAGTAAAACAAAGCTAATTACAAAGTTACACTCAGAACGAATTACTCACTCAGTACCAAAAATCTGAACTAAACCATGAACCTGTGTTCTCTAGTATACAACACTCTTGTTATTTTATCTTTTCGTGGAATTCGTCTGAATTCCCGTGTGTGTGTGATGAGATGATGGATGAATAGGATGACCAGTAAATCACTAACAAATCTCCACTGTGCTAAAAACGGCAGGAGCAGAGCAGTGGCAGTGGTGCAGCACTTTGGTAGCACTGCACTTGTACAAAACAAATTGCTCCCACAGTCCACAGAAGAATTATCTTTGAGATATTAGTTATTTATAGAGTTGTATAGTTTTATTGTAGGTAGACTCAATTTTCCTTTAGACACAGCTACATGAGTACATGAATGTATGCAGTGCACTTTGTACAGCTAGTACTAAATCCCATCCATCCCTTATCCTTATGTCTTTTCTCTCTCTCTCTGTATACATTGAAGTGTTTCTATACTTTACGAGTAGTATTTATTAGCAGTATAATGTTCTCTGCTGCACGTAACACATAGTACACATACACACACACAAAACTGTTATAATATTATATTATATACACAAACTTCCTTTTTCTTCACGCCAAGAGTTACAGCTCAAAGATCTTCCTATTGTAACACCTAATGAATACTGTATTACATTTACAGGTGTGTACGTATACGTTTTAAAATGTAGTAGTCAGCAGTATTCTATTTCACACAGCTTTCCATTGTCCAATAACACCACCATAACCATATTCATCTTGAATTCAATCTGATTGCATTATGGAATAGTCTAGGTACAGGCTACAGATATCTACATACTATAAATATTAATGCATGTCTGTTATTGCCTATCTATGTACAATCTATCTGTCACTGTACCTACTTATTAATAACTTATGTACAGATACGTACAGGCTAAAATAACAAGTGCCTATACAGATACAGATAATAGTGAATAATGTGAAGTATTATTATTATTGGTTGAAAATGCTAAGGTGGTATCAGGTTACTATCCTGTTTGACTCCTGCTGACCATGACCTGGCAATTGAATATTTGCATGTAGGTATTGTATGTGTGTGTATGTACGATTATTCGTTTATTACTTTATACTATTATGCCAATACTCTCTGGCTACACAAACACAAAACACCATGACACGACGACAACAGCACTAAACCAAAGCAAAGGTTCCTTCTTTATTATTGCACTCTGGTGATAATACTATGCAATGCACACACCAGTACATACAATGAACATGAAATGCATTTGCTTTGCAAACGGATGGATGTGAGTGAAGGATAGATTCTAAAGGATAAAAAACTCCCTCAAGACCACAGATCTGAGAATATTGCTTCAAGACAAAGGCTATATGGCATACAAAAGGAAGGAAAGATTTGTATTACAGAATATATTGCTTGTAGTAAATTTTGTCGACTAGTACAGATAGTACATACTAGTAATACTACTAGCAACTAGTAACGTGGCTTGTATGAAACTATCTCCACATAAGTACTATAGATGATGTATTATGCCACTATCAGTAATCTTTTTGCTATCTCTTAGAGGTGGGCAAAGTACCTGTAATATTTCTAAAGCGTGCTCACTTTACTTCACAAAAAGCTGTTAATTTGGCTTAAAGCTAGACAAGGTTCAGTTTTCAAAGACAGTTCATACCTAAATATAGACACACGGTGGCGGTTAAAAATAATAACTCATATTTGTTAACGATTATTACAATCCTAAGGCTAAGGCTCATTCAAAGGTTTATAGGTACTTAGTTTCTAAAAGGAAACTGGTTTGCTACAATTTTACAAACCAACAAAGTTTCTAGACACTCCATTCAATTACACAACTGTATTGTAGGTATCTAATCAAGCGTAAATAATATTTATTTGAAAATCACAAGGTTTTCAGGGAATTTCTATACAGTAAAATTGAAAGCGAAGGAAATTATAAGGTCAACGGGTTATGCATACTAATATTTTTATAGAAAACGGTTCGATTAGGGTGAAGGTAAGGAGTGTTGCTTTGTATCGTGTGTTAAGGATGGAAACTAATATCGTGGATACGTGTACATTGTCGTGATAGGTAAAAGCTAAGTTGTGTTTTTTGTGAATATTTATTCGCATGCATATAGTTGCATAATACGGAATAATAATGTTGGATTGATACAACAGACGGGTTTTCGATTAACCAAAAATGGTCACCTCTAAAAATCTTTACGCTGAATGGATACTGGTCGCAATCTTTTAACTTGACTTCAGTCAGTTTACTTATGAGTGTTGAATGTCATGCAGATGGGGATTGGGAAAGGGATGGGATTTCTCCTCCTTATTCTTTGCAATTAGTTCATCCTGGTTTTGGTCTTGACTTAAAGTTGAGTCAAGCCAAGCCAAGTTGTCTTATACATATACATTTTTGCTGAAGCATTTCTTTGCCCCCATATAAGCCACATATCTATACGTAATGTAAGTACTTATACATACGCCTAAACTTCTACAAGAATGAGAAATAAGTGTTTGTACAGTGTACAGCAGTCAACACAGTCAACAGTATACACTTTTAGTTCAGTGTACATTTGCCATGCCTAGTATAGTCATGTGTATAATATTATTATGACTTCAAGTGTATTGTTACTACTTTGAACAGTTCTTCTGCAGAGACTTTTTACTTTACTTTACTGCAAACTCTATTCCCTTTCTGTGTATACTTCATCTTATTTCTGTTATAATGTAGAATGAAGCAAAGGCTCTCTCGAACGTATAGACGAACATCTCTCAGATCTCAAAATGTAACTTTCAACTGTCTGCCACTTTTTTACAAACGATGCTTTGCTCGTTTACTCAGTTTTCTATTCTGGGGATAAGAGAATACCAGTAATATCTATATAGTAGTAAACTGCAGCTCTGTTGTGAGTTTCAGAGTAGCGCATAGAGAGGTGGAAGACAAAAAAGGCACGACACTCACATTAATTTTACATAGAAACATATACACACTGTCTTTCTCAATGCAATTTTCTACGCGAAACACTATATTCTACACACACAACGAAACACTATACAACACATCAGTTTTACAATTCAGTAGTACCTATACAAAATTCGAAACAATAGAAGAATACAAACTTATTGCTAATAATTTAAAATGAGAGAGATACTCAGAAATTGTATCTTAATTGAAAAGCCCTTCTCAGAGAGTGTTCTAGTGTACAAAGAACAGTTGCAATTTATTTCAAGTACGTGTAGCTATGTATGCAAATGTGAATGGTAAACAAATAAATAAACTTCTATGTAAGTTAAGTACTACCATTATAAAACTACAAACTATAACTCAAGTACACACTTTCAGCTTGCGGTCTTTCTAACTACACTTTAACGTGTACAAATTGTACGAAATGAGCTAATTGACTTTAATTAGCTTTAAGCAGAGCTATATAATAGTTTATAATGTATGTAAAGTGAGATTGAAACTTACCTTTGATGGTTTGCGGATATTGTAGAATTACACAGATATTTAGCAACATAACACACTCGATTAGATACGAATTTCATTCTAAGATATTATTTCCCGAACTAATTTTTTGTTGTTACCTTCGCGGCTTCACTACAGCAATATTATCGTAAAACCTGACAGCGCGGCTACAGTCAGGACAAACAGAAACACACAGAGAGTTTGTACTCGTAGAGCTGAATGCATGTAAGGAACAATTCAATGTTTACTCATACGTCGCTTTATGCACCTTGCTTTTCAGCCTGTTCTGTTTGATGATGTGTTTGCATCATGTAAAAATATGACTCATTCCTTTAGTACAATAGTCATCATGACACAAGTGTATATGGAGTAGTTGAAAACAGAAGAGGTGTACATGTACATACATAGTAGAAGTATATTACTACCAGTAAAGTAACTAAAACTACCTACATTCTACCTACCGTACATAATCATTCTTGTGCACTTCAAACGAAACAATAACAACATATACACGGACTGCACTGTTTAAACTGCAAAGTGTAGCAAGTCGTCGTTTGTTGTAGTAGATTCTGTTGTTTGCATTGCTTAGTACTTATATTATGCACTGTACTGGTTTACAGGTGTATTATTATAATAGTTGTTCGAGGTACCGTACTACTAACGAGTAGGTGTGTGTGTGTTATTGCTTCTTATTGTTAATTCAATGTAGCATTCATTCAAGTAATCAGTATTTTTCAATTATTATTTAGTTTAGTCTTTAGACAATAATATTTTACGTTCATCTCAGTCAACATAGACAACAACACATACACACGACTGTTGGTGTAACAAAGGTATAAGTCAATGGAGGGACATACTTATATACAGTAAGTAAATTACTGTGAGCTTATTTTTTTCTATACATGAATAATAATTATAGTTGCATAGGTACGAGAAATGCAGCGATTACTTGTATGTATGTACAATGTTTTTAAAAGTGTATGTATGCAATATGCATGCATTTTACATAGGCAGGTAAGTATTACACTAAAAGAGAACAAAGCATAATACATTACTCAATAAGTATAAGTTTACCTACCTTTTGGAAGGGTGACGACACGAAAGACCTCTAAGGATTAGGCTAAACGAGTATATAAAAGCTGAAGCCGAACGAATGAATGAACTTGACCGTCCTTTCTCGTCAAATCGTGTGGCAACGGCAGACAAAGGTTTCTGTTTGGTTTGTTTGTAGAATTTGGAGCTTGTTTTGTAGAGCAACTAACTAGGAGAACATTCATTCGGGTATTTACTCCAATATCGGATTTTTGGTGGAAAGTTTGCTGATGGCATTGTGTGAGTCACACCACACACCAATACAAATGCCCCACATTTTCATCATTCATTTAATATTAGAGAATCGATCTGTCATTTCCAATAATCAAATTCAAGGGTATGAGTATACTCAAAAAGTAGTAAGGAAGTAAGTAGTAACTGTATTAAGTATAGTGTAACCTAATTCAACAGGGGTGCTTTGATCTTTTACATGTATCGATCCAAAGAAATTCTGCATTTATACTAGAAATCCTATTAAAACCAACGAAACAGGGAAAGAATTTAGATCAATGCAGTAAAAAACTGCAAAATACCACAGTCTATACACACAGTGATTTAGAAATATCAATAGTTAATTAAAACAGTCTTAAGTAGGCCACTATTATTTACTACTACTACGGAGCTCTAGGAAAGCCTTGTGTTGTCACACTAGAGTGGATATTATCATTAACTTATGCATATTATCGTGCAAACTAATATATACATCTACTACGGCTTCCAATGTACCATAAAAGCTGCAAATTACTAAATGTATACACATCTACTACACGTGTGTATCGTTATAATAAGTAATTTAAATTATATGTATATAATCTTTTTGCAATAAATATAGCCAACATAACAAAACGTGATTTCGCTAATTTGTTTTAGACCTCACGAGGTCTTATAGAGCCGATATGTTTATCTGGCTGTCAGAACTCTCACTAGCATAACTCTGGTAAAAGTAGAAATTTAATGAAGTTAAGGATATGAGACTTGCTACAACGATTAAAATGAGGACAATAGTAAGGCTAAGTTCTTTAGCCACAAAATTGGGCTCACATTTGTAGGGTTGAAAAATAATGCCAAGAAACACCATTTAATTCGATACAACAAAAAATTAAATCGTGCTTCTACTGTTTCCTTTTCAACATAACTACTCACATTCAGTTCAAAAAGTTTATCCTTGCAAATAAATATCCATGCAAATAAATAAGTACTTACTAAGTTGTATAGTTTCTATTTTTGTAAATCGAAATTCTGTCTAGAGCTCCCTAAAAATAAATCATTCTAATGCCTTTACTTCTAATTTCAACTTTAAAAATAATTCTACGATGGTTAGTTGCAGATCGTGAATTTGAACTTAATTTTCACATCATTTCGACATCATTGTAAATTGATTTGAATAAAAATAAACTATTACAAACAGATGTAATAAAGTAGTGTCAACACGCTGCATATAATGACAATGAGAGTACTATTTTTATACCAGAGTTTTGTTGATATTTCTGCAAACATTATAGGCATACCGATTCTAATAAAAATAATTTATATTGTGTCTGTTTTTCTAATACACATTTCGGAAGACATTGTTCCAAATGGGGTATATTTTAAATAGTTATTCTAAAATCGATCTCTTCAGTTTAAAAAGCCAAATTAGTTCTGAAATGTAAATGCCTTTAATCAAAGCTCCTAGCTCCCCAAGGCAAATGAATCATTTGATTAGCATGCGTTATTCCGAAAGTAAAAAAATAAACCTATAAGTAGTAGACCAATGAAAAAAATCCATTTCAAAATCATTGCACAATTTGACTTCAAAAGGTACTGCGAACGAACCTTCTGCATAGAATTTACACAAAATGTATGCTTTCGGGTTAGACAAATTGTTTCGTATGCTTTTCAATAGTCACAAAATGGATTTTAGTGCAAATCTTTCTACTTCAAGAGGTCTTGGAAGATTTGCATGAAATAAGAATTTAATATTACGCTTATGTGCGTAGGTACAAATTTTGCGTGCAGAATACTACTGCTAATTACTATTACTTACCACAGTTGGCAAAGCAAATGATTTGACTATTTTAAAAATACTAAAAGAAAATGAAAATGAGTTTACTATGCTGTTTGATGTACGTGTAATTGAAGTACTGCATGCGCTTGCAAATTACAATACAATTACTGATGAAAAATAGTGCATTTACGACTGTTTATACACCGAAACGCAAACTCAAATGCAATATTATTATAAATTGTAGTTGCTTATTAAATGCAAGTCAAATGCAACTTTCTTAAATCTTAAAGTGCTATATAAAATGTAATTATGTTAAACAGTATGAAAAATTATGTTTATATATACAAGGAGTACTTTTGAACACTATGAAAGTGTGTAGTTGTCTTACATGTATTAATATATTGCTTTACAAATTCTAACCTAACTACTAAAACAGTATAATAATTTTATTTTATTATGTTAACTTTTCATGGTACACTGTTAATAAAACAATGTGTAGCAGGTATACTTACAAACAAAGTTAAAGATCCTCTACTATAATGCTAGTAATTCTCATCAATCCATATATTGTCAGTTCCGTTGTTTTGCGTATGCATGCAATTTTTAACTTTTTAATCATAATAATAATATCTGCAAATACACCAGGAATGTGGTACATTTCTTGTTAGCATACATTTGCGATGCCAAGATTTGATATGGAATTACATGGTTTTTGAACCCAATTAAAGCTAAAATCAAGCTTGATTGTATTGGTAACAAAGATAAAGGTTATTATAATTATTTATTATTCTTACAGCATGATCATTTACAACTATATTATACCTAAAGATCAAACTATCCATGTAGGTTGTATCTTTATGTATGTATGTGCAAAATAAAGGGGTGTCTTGATACAGGTGTGTATAAAATAATTTACAATTTACAGAAGAAAGAAGCTACAACTAAGAGATTCTATCTGATCTTTCCACACTAGTAGTTGAAATAGAAAGGAATGAATACAGATGGTGTAAGCTTTACGTAAAGTTACGTGTCAAAACTAGACAGAAAAGTTGACAGAAGTTTCAGTAGTTGCAGTTGCGGGACTTATTTCGTTCAAAACTCATTCTTTCAAGGTAACAACTTTAATATCTATGTGTATAGTTCATAATTATATATATCTATATCTATTCTGTAGGAGAAACATTTACATTTTACATACAGATACAGATAATGCAAGGTACAAAACACATGGATCACGATCGTACAATGCAATGTGTGTATGAATGTATGTAGCTTTAGCTGTAAATGTATATTATGCACTAGTCTGTAAGTTGTAAACAACACTGCTATTATAAATGGCAAACAAATGTTTAAAATTAAGTGTTGGTTTTTCTTTAATTGTTCTCGTCTGTTTGTGTTTGTGAGTTGACATTTGTAGTGGAATTATATAGTAAGGGAGGAAATAGTAATATTATTTCAATGCAACTTTTTTCAGTGCTGGTGGCACTTAAGGAAACATTCTATGATTTTTAAACTATTTAACTCCTTAATTCGTCGTTTAAAGTACTTTGAAGTACCTTGTTAACAGAGTCAATAATTAATTCATTTTCGACTTGCAAAGCGGATTGTAGTGTAGAAAGTTATGTGATTGTTTGTGTAGTACAGTACAATCTTCAATTCACAAATTCTAAATTCACATACGAATTTCGGTGTATATTGATTGTGTAAGTATTGAAATAAATAAAATTACTAATAATTAATACATGTATAAGTCTAGTGGAAATAATGCAGTTAGTTGAGTTTAGTATAAAATATAGCACATAATATTATTGATTGTCATATTCACTATTCACTAAAAATGTCAAGCACATGCAACATGTGTTTATAAAAAATTTAAGTAGATCGTTTGTTAATTTGTATTTTCGTGTGTACCCATGTAAAAATATTAGAGTATGTAAATTAAGGAATATGATTGTAAAATATAAGTTTGTAACTATTTCATCTGTGTTCCATTTGAACGCTAAACTGTCAAAAGCAATAACTATATTGTGCTATACTGCTATAGCAAGAGCAAGCATTTTAAGTACACTTATAAATATGCATTATTCACTAAATAAGTCTTGTAATTTGGGTTGTGCTTTGATTTTACAGAATACAAGAGACGGCCGCAGTTTTCCTCGATAATACTTCATTAAGAAAAGAACTTGGAGTTTTTATTTCTTCAAAATGAGGTTTAACGATAAGGAAATGGCTCAGTTTGCGAAAAAGCCTGGACAACTGGAAGGCCGACTTCAATACAGAGAACCTCCTGGTACTTTCAGGGATACTGGTTAGATAATTTTCATAACATCATACATACATAGTCTCAAAAATAATGTGGTTTTATATACTTTCTGTGGTCATGTGCCATATATAGCTTTTTACAAGAACAAGCGTATATTATATACGGGGACAAACGGGCAATTGCCCCCTCTTCGAAAGAAGGTTTTTGCAGTAAATGTTCAAAAAATCGGAAATTTTTTATCGCTGCGCTAGAATTTTATTTTTATTTTGGCTGAATTGCTACACACGATTATAGACATGTTATTTGTATCTCACTAAAGGATTTTGCCATCCTTGAAATCCATTTCCGCTAGATACGGCCTTGTCCATTACCATATAGATAGATGTGGTATTTGGTTTAGACGATTTACAAATTTAAATTATTGGTCATAATTTTCTTCTACACTTCATTCTTTACACATTGTTTATTAATTGTACATAATTATACCGTTCATTGTCTATATTTAGTAGTAAGTCGACTGTTCTGTATTGACCATTTTTATTCCTGTGTCGACATCAAGCTTTTTTAATTTATATGGTCGAGAGCATTATGAACTGAATATCAATTTTCAATCGTATTCTGGGTTAGAATTGCAAATTATTTCATCTTGATATCCTTGATCATTGATCGTGTATTGTAATTGCATGTCTGTCCCAAAAAGGGATAAGAAACAAAAAATTCTCAAAATTATATATGCTGATTCGTTTTGATTTCCTTATAGCATAATTTGAGCGCATCAATAATAATAGTATACTGTTATTGTTCTTGTTAGTAAATCTACAAACGTGTAAGGTGCTATAAATATGTAATAGGGTCGTTCGCTTTTCATTTCTTGTTGAAAGTTTTGAAGTAGGCTCAAAAATGTCATTTAATTACGATTATTACAAGATTCATTCAGCCAAACTGCATTTTCAGACATTAATATTAATGGACATTTTAAAAAACGTGTATTGATTTCTACCATTTGATTCACTCACATTCAATCCGTTGAAGAGGTACTTTTTATGATTATGGTTCATTGGTTCTATCTCAATTCATCAGTTTTTCTTAACTCTTTATTCTCCATTTGGATTTCAGGTTTTCGAGAGAGGTTTTTCAAGTTAATTGGCAACATGCTTTTTTACTTTCGATTCACGGAAGTGGGAGCTATAGATTACAAAGAGGTGAGATAATTTTTCTAAATCTATTGGGGGTAACTCGCATAAAACATCTATTACTTCTGCATTACGAGATCTTTCGCATAATTACACTGACATACATTGCTATAATTGCCAATCGACAATTACCACATATATACTCTCAACTCTCCAGAGTTCACTTACAAGAAATTGAAATAATTTTAGAAGCCTGCTGGGATATTGCAAAAGAGAGAACTTTGAAGAACTTACATTCAGTTCCATATTGTTATTATTATAATTTTACGTTCGTCTTTTGCAAATTATTTGCATTGTAGTTATAAGAATCAATATCTTATTCGTATGCTAATATGAGGGTCATATAGATTTACAACTAACGATTATTGAAGGCAGAAATGATTGAAGGTAATAATGTAGATTTTTATCTTCGTGCATTATTAGTAGGTAATGAAGTAATTATACACCTTCCTATAGAGGATACCTTGCCATGTTTAATAGATTCATTCATTTGCAATTACAATTTAACTTGCTAGATCTGATTATCTGATAGGTAAGATTTCTTAGAATTTTAAGTATAGGGTTGCAATTCTATAGTCTGCAAAAACCGAAATAAACAAAAAAGGAAAGATATTCAATTTCTTTTTCTGAAATATTTTCCTTTTTTATTCATACAAAGTGGTACAAGAGACATTTGTATTATCTATGATCCAAGAATATCGATAATATGCGGATATAATACACTGCCATGAGGTCAGAGGTACCAAAAGGTACCATGCATATAGGAACAACGTTTTTTTTCCAATATGGTTCAAACGCTTATCACAGAATCACAGCTAATACTTGCTATATGAAATAATAATTAAGGCGTAATTTTATTTGTGTTGGAACAGCCTGTTGGCGTGATAGTTCTAGAAAACTATACTGTTACGGTTGAAACTGATTCAGACTTGTCATTTGCTTTTGGGATCTCATTTCTTGACGAACTGGATAAGCGACATATCTTTACAGCACGAACTGACTCAGATGTTCAACTTTGGGTCAAAACATTACGGCATGCAAGGTTCGAACTTACAAACACATTTATTTATTATTATCACATAAAAATACTCGGTTAGAAAAATCATGGAGCTCTGTAAATAACATGCAATTTCAATCACTCATGATATGCATGCAGTGAACGCAAACAAGTATATTAATAAATATACTTGTTCTCCTACATAAATCTATTTACTTGTAGCAGAGTATTGATTAGACATACATTTATTTTTAATCTGAGTATAGTTACCAACACTGGAAAGGACAGCTAAATACTATGCAATCAAAAATTAATTCGCTCCTTGAGGCTGTAAGTTCAATTCATTTTGTAGACCAACATTGGCAATATTAATTCATTTAATGCTTTCTTAAGTGACATTTTGGCTTAATTAAAACCATGTAATCGCAGCTACTTACATAGGCAATCTGCAATAATGCACTTTTCATTCTATAGCGAGAACAGAAAAAATCGATGGCATCTATGCAACGGATGGCCGGTGGGCTGAACATTTTAGATAACAGTATAAGACCTCGACCAAATCCTTTCCTAATGAATCGCTCTCAAAATCAATCTCAACCAACTAACGACAACGATCTCATTAAATTTTAGTGCTCATTCTCCTCATACATACGATGAAAACTTTCCTTTTCATTTACATATCCTATAAAATCAATCTGCATCATGTATGAGATGTATGTTTGTACTTACTAGCAATCATAGCGATATTTTAGATTTTCCACGAATGTCTCTCTATATTCCTAGACTGAAACTGAATTTGTAAATATTATATATCACGATATTACACTACACAGTTTAAATCTGCTAAACTGTTGGCTTAAATAGAGTTCATATACCTATGTGATTTGTCTGTGCTCAGAAATTTGTGACACGGTTCGCCTTCAACTGTCCAAAGTACTAACTAATAATAATCTTAATCACTCTCAATCAGCTATGCCTAAGCAATATACATTAAGAAACCATTTATTTGCTTTTTTCCTAAAGATAAATCTGTTCATAAGAGAATAAGTACCAATTTCTAAGTGTTTTACATTTTCTTTATTAGTGAAATCGCCATTCTCATTATACTCGTTACAATTTACAATTGCAGTTTGCAAGAATAATGTTTATTCTATGATTTATTTTTGTTTCTGTCATTATATTGTGTTATTATGTTATGTTTTTGAGTGTATTGCGTATATAAGTACTAGTATTGTGTACAAGGCAATCTTATTATATATTTTCTTTCTTGGTATAAAAATTAAGATACAGTTATGTTTAGTTAAATGTAAAATCATTTGTACCGAAATAAGTTAGGTTAAGTTCTTACGGAACATTTTACCTTTGAATTCCTTAATTAATTCGATTGTGTTCTATGAGTTAATTCCTGAGATACCAAATGTATCATTCTTTCCACATACCACCTATACAATTTAAGAACTTTCCCACGTACTAGTACGTAGTATTTTCACTTAAAAATGAAACGGACATATCAGTGCAATATAACAATGTGGTGTACCGGTGTACTGTGTACTTATCCGGGTATAAAAACTTGATAAAAAATCTGCCTTAGTATAATCATAATAAAATATAAAAAGTTCAGCAATAAATTTTACAACGAAAAATAATATGCTAATGCTAATGTGTATACAAATCAAATCAAAGTACGAAAAGACTGTTAAGTCAATAGAATATAATTGTGTTGCATTGAAAATGTACATTAGTGAGCTGTTCTTGATGTAAACTGTCTTAACAATAATTTATGATAATAGCATCTCTATATCTTTCTACACTTTAGTATTACATAGCTAAGTATTGTACTAAGAAGGTATACACTTTAAAGCAATAATGTGGGTTCTATGTTCTATGTAGTAAAGTACTAGGTAGTTCGTAGTGAATTACATAATTTAGAACTCTCTTTTGTATTGTGTGATCGCTAACAAGTAAAGTAAAAGCTAAAACAAGAAACGAACTACAATACATGTATATATATAACCTAAAGCATTAAAATATTTACTGACTCAAATCTAGACTTGCAGCAGTAGTATATAGCATAGTGTAAGTTGTGAATGCAGAATGGAGATAGCTACACTCTACACTACACCTATAATTATGATCAACTGTTTACTGCTTTGTGGTTTTATGAAGTGAAGTGACTTACCATGCTAGAACTTGCTTCACTTTCCCTCTTTCCTTCTTTAATGGAGCATAATATTCAAAATGGAATTTGATACATCGGTTCGTTCGTATATGACGTCTGAATTCATTATGAAGCAGCTTCCCTTCTAGATAACTGCACTCTGAACTACAGATCTACCTACAAATGGTACGAGTTATATATTGTTCATTCTTTGGCTAGAAATCATCATCACTGCTGTTATTGCATCAGGGTATTGCATAATGAAAGAGATTCAACACTAATATCATACCTTCCTTATACATAATACATAATAAAAGCACTAGCAATGAATTCTGGATTTGGAGAAATGAATAATGTGTGTATATTCTCTTGTAGAAAACTCAATTTTGAGCATCCTGAAGGAATTTGTTGTGAAATATATTATTGCCTACTTTGCAGCATGATGAGCTTGTGCATCAGAAAGGAAACAGTCAATATCGTAAAAAACGTGCATTAACAGATAGTTTTATACGTTTTAAGATGAATTCGCCCTACTTAATGCTGATTATCGATGTATCGATAAGCGTTTATCGGTTCGATGATCTATCGATACGATGAGCTATCGATACGAT
>JAQFYB010000398.1:0-57022 GCA_034694085.1 Pogonognathellus longicornis
CCCCCGTCTGTTTTTGTCATATTTTCCAATACCCCCTCCCTCCCCCAAAGTGCAGACGTCATATATGCACGCTCCCTTACCACTCACTACTGCACTACTAATACTACACTTCCTTCGTTTCGTCGTCGGATAATTTGAACTGGATGTTGTAAATGTAAGTGTATGTGTTTTTGTGTGTATAGGTACACAGCAGAATAAACCAAAGCGAAACGATACGATACATAGACCTACATAAAATTTACACACACAGAGGCACATACATACGATTCCACAAGACATCGCTGTATACGAGTGTGTAGAATTTAGAGGGAGACTGGTTTAGTTTGGTTCATTATTGGCTCTATATGCGACCTGACGACGACCGACCGACACAACTTCGACTTCACGACACGACGATCCATCTAATGATTCGCCAACGCCATTGACACTATCAAAGTAGATTAAATTATTGCCACATGTTATTATACACTTTTACTATTTGTATGTATAAGGAAGATGGAATATTTAATAGAGAATTAAATATTTATTAGCAACCAACCACCACCACCATACCATTCTTCATTCTTTACCTTTATACCTTTACAAAACACATACCATACCTGTGTGACCTGAGTTAGTTTAGTTGTTTATTAGTTAAGGTTGAGGGGTACAAAATAGTTGAATGTTGTTGACTGTTGTTCACGTTGTTCTGTGTGAGTTTGATGATGAGGGGCTTTGAAGCTTGAGGATTGTGAATAGAGACCAATTCCATTCACTTACTATTTGTTGTTCGTTGCAGAAGAGACCGCCGGAGACCGAGGAGGAGATGTATAGTCATCACAGACTTGAAAGTTCTTCTTGGTAGTTTTAGTGTTGGAGTGTGGAATGGGGAACAGGCAGTGTCTTCAGTGACTCCAGACTTCTTTGACTATCTATTATACATACAACAAGTAATTTTTTTAATAATTTTTAATTGTAATTATCATTTTAACTAGGATATTAACTAATGTTAATTTGTTACCCATACATACGCAGTTAACTTAAAAAAGTAAAACAAGGCCAGTTTGGTTTGGTGCCCGAATGAAAAGCGTGGATTAAGCTGACTACTAACGTAACGTACGAAAACTACAATCAACACTTGTGAAACACCGGCTGACACGGAGTGACCCGAGGAAGATTTGTGACGATAATTGACAATAATTGATAAAAACAGATGATACAGCTGTAAGAATCATCTGAGTGGGAATAGTCAGAAGAAGAGGAAGTGAAAAAACAAAACAGTCTGGGAAAAGTAGGGAGACGAGTTGAAAAAGAGTAGTTCCGTGTGCACAATTGAAAAACGTGCTTAATGTCGGACGTAGTCGTAGCCAAATGTGCGTCCATCGCAATTATTTTTGCGGGGTCACTGATATGTGGTCTTCTTCCAGCCTTTCGGGTCTTTTCCGCCTTCCCCCGATTCGCATTGTCCCTCATACTCTCATATGGGGGAGGAATTCTCATTGCCACTTCTTTAGTTCACATCCTTCCGGAGGTAATCTTTAATGAGCTTTTGGTTCTTTAGCTCACTCAGCTGTTCAATGTTTTTTATTTTGACCAATTTGAAAAATAATTTCAATTTGTATTTATTCTGTTTGTAGGATATTATTATTTTGAATTTTAATTACTTATTGGAATGTTGATGTTTATGTTTGTTCATTTTTATAGGCTCGAGACTCATGGCCTGAATCATGGAAATTCACACCTGAAATGTCTTTATGTGTTGGCATTTTCATTGTATATTTTATTGAAGAGTTGGCTCATTTTCTAGTTTGTCATGATCTCCATGCTACACTCGGACACGGGGGTAATTAAGCTATTTATTATTTTAATTTACCATCATGTGTTTGAAAGCGAGAGAAATGAAACAATATTTGCCATATGTCTAAATGCATATGTTCCTCATTTAACTTTAACTTAATTGAAAAACCAAACTTCGTAATCGATTAACTAGGGGACCTTGATGGCCACAACCACGGAGTTCACGTTCATCATCCTGATCCTCCAAATCGTTGTGAACCAGCCGCAGTTTACTTGTTTGCGGAAGAAAATAATAGATCTGGTGAATATGGACATCCTCACTCTCATTCCCATCATCACCACCACCAATGTTCCACCGGAGAAGAACACCAAGTGAAATTATTTCCTGTATCGACTCCATCCGAACCAAATAAGCCTATATCTGCATCCGATGCCTTGGTTGGTGATGAAGTAAAAATGAAATTAATTACCCATAGTCACATTACTATTTATGATCGAATTTTGACAGATTTTTTGAAATATTCTAGAAAGAAGACAAAGGAACAGTAGTTGCCAAACTGCGCTCTTTAGTAGGCTTAATTGCGCTTTCAGTACATGCTGGGTTGGAAGGACTGTCCGTTGGGTTAGGTCGTGATGCTTCAGATGTATGGTATTTATGTGGAGCTATCGCCGCTCACAAATTGGTAATTGCTTTTTGCCTTGGTATGGAAGTAAGAAATGCGTCGTCCTCTCCATGTACTTTGGTCACAACGTCTAATAGGTATTTGTTGTATAATAAAAAACATAAGTTAATTGTGCTTTTAAATATCACAATGGTATTGTTAGGCAATATACTTATTTGCGTACGAGTGAACAATACACACATCGTTTGACACTTGTATGCTAATTATTTATTTGCAGTGCATCTTTCAAGTTCCGGTATGTGCTATTCTTTGCGCTAATGACTCCACTAGGTATCGCCATTGGAACAGCTATTACTGAAATGGTAAATGAGCCAGATCAGCAGACTGAGTCAGCACTTGTAGCTGTTTTGCAAACTCTGGCTAGTGGAACCTTACTTTATGTTGCGTTTTTTGAGGTATTGGATTTACACATTATGCTGATTGCTTACATTTTTCACACACGTCTTAATTGTATGATTCACTGATAACGTGTAATTATTATTCAGGTGGTGTTACGTGAACGTGCAAGATTTTCTGGTCGGGGATTAGCTCAACTAGCATTCGTTATTTTGGGATTCGCCACAATGGTTTTAGTCGAAATTTTTATTGGTAGGCTGTCATCATCTATATATATATATTTAATAATGTTATGCATGCATTTAAACTTTGATTTAAAATTGTTTACTTATTTGACATTTATTATTTGCAGGAGGTCATGATCACTCTCATGATCACAGTCATGACGGTTGTATTGAAACTTCGACCATAGTGCCTCTGCTTATCAATAGTTCAACTGCTGCGGTATCTGATGAAAATCTTCTGATTAATTAATTATTGATTTCAAATGAGCTTCAATATCACAAAAATTCTAGTTTCCAAAATCAGCTAAACGGAGGTGAAAATTAGAAGACTAGAATTTCATTATATCATTGACAGAATGGATGGTTTATTTTAACGATAATGTTGTCTATTAATTAATACTGTTGCTAAAACTTGTGTTTTGTTTATACACAATGCTATAGGTAGTTACATATAATGGTTAGTATTATTGAATTTAAAGTATTACTACCAAATTTCCTAATCTGTTGGAAATTTTGAAGATCGTATGAATTCTAATTCATTCATTAGTACACCTTGTTAATAGTATTATGATTATTTTAATTATTTGATGTTTGTCTCATTGAAGACTAATGAATATAGTGAAATCTACCTTCTTACATAAACTAGTGTATTTCTAACCGTGTATAATCCTCCTCATTATCTTATACAAAATTACTGTTAATGAAAAATGACTTACTTAACCACTGAATTGGTAAATGTACTTTGTAGATAGTACTTTTGATGCAAAATGTACTGTTTTTACTAAAGGTGTTTATTGTTATTTTTCAAGCCAAACTAGTTTACATCGTTTAATAGATTACGTTATGGCTGCTAGTGTTTTGACAGTAATTTGTACTGTGTGCTTGGTATTTGCTTATGCTAGGAATTCTAATGGCTATTGTATTGAGAGGACCGGTAATATACCGTTAGTTTTGTTTATATTTTAATGTGATCATATAGTCCAGGGGAATTGCTAACTTTGTTTGTATATAAGTTAATTATAAATTATAATGTTCAATATTTCTGTTTCTTTGCTGTGTGAGTCATTGTCGGGAAACGATAGTTATTAGACTTTATTACAAACAAGTTGGAAATTTGGAAATGTTTGAAATCAAATCAAAACAATTTGAAGGTGGAGGTGATTTTGTGTTTTGGTTTCGCTTTTTACATTCCTTTTTTGTATTACTTGATTTATGGCTACTAGTACAAGTAACAGATAACTTTGAAGATGGAGTTCATGATTTCCTTAATTATTTCTAAAATCATTATTAATACTAAATTCCTAATTAATGTTATATAAAATCTGTTTGCTGGATTCCATTACTTACTATTACACTTTTAATGTTATACAAAAGAACGTCGGCAATGCACAAATATACTAAAGAGAATTGACTTGAAGTTCGTAATGTAATAGGCCCAGAGAGAGAGACAGGAAGATACAAGTTTGAAGTGGCATTTCGAATAAGGAATTAATAAATCTAATAACAAATGAATATTATTATTATACATAGTAGAAAATAAGAAATAAAACGTGTGAAAAGATGATTTTTTGAATGAAAGTGTGGAATGTAAAGATGTGATTCGACGAAAAGGTGGACAGTGTTTATGAATAATAATCCCTACAAAAATTGTAACTACCTTGATTGATATGGGTATTTTACTATGTAAATGTATTTTCACTATAATATATCAAGACAAATACCATCTGTATGTAAGAAAGTCATCATGTTAGTTAACTGTTGAATATATAATATTTAAACTTTGATGCAATTATTGTATAACAATGTTACAAGGTCATTCTACATACGAGGATGTCCGTTTATAATAATATAATTGGAGTGTGAACTAATAGCAAAATCTATCTGCGCAAATTATTTTTTCTCACTTTATTGACACATAAAATACACACATTGACACATCCTTCTACGCATCATTTATAATTACGTTTCTCAACTTTCCTTGATGTTTCTACCACATGCATATGACATCTATACAGATATACTACCTTCTACTATCCATGAATCAACAAAATTGTACTTTTTACGATTTCATATGAATCTATAATTTCTACCATTAATAATCGTAATCAAGAATTCATAAGAATAGATTTAAAATTCATTTTAAACATGCACAAAAAACTCGCAAATGGTTCATATTCAGCTTAAGATGGGAACCCTATATATCTAACTCATTCAATAATGAAAGTCTCATTAATTTTTATTTGTCATTTATTTCATGATTAAATTGTATGTATGTATACAAAATACAAACTATGTACTTGGTACTATTTAGGTACTGTTAAAAAAAGAGGAAAACTGACAATAATTATTTTATACATACTCAGAAATAGGTTTGAATTGTTCTCAACTAGGTATCTCACTCAACATGTATGCAATGGTTCACGATGTAATAATATGAATCGCCCTTGCGTGAATGATTACATTTTGTCAATTACACATTACAGTAGTAGAGATAATTGTATGAATTGAAGTATGAATTGGTGGATTAATTAGGAGAATTAAGTTTTAAAAAGACACGCAACGAATGGCGCAATGTGAGACAGTAAAATCATAACAGTTTATTCATTAACTTTCGTCATCGTTAACAATAAACGGTCACATTTTCTTTACGAACATGTTTTCTTCATTCTTGATTTGCAACAATACATGGCGATTATTAAATAATTTAAGTTTAATAATTGAGTTGTAGTATAAGTTGTATGTGTGTAAGAGACATTTATAATGTAAAGTGGCAGTATCATAATTAAATATATTAACAAGTTGATTTCAGAAATGGAAAGTCTTAAACAGAGAAAGGGAGGGGATGAAGATGATGAGATTGACACGACATGACCAAAATCAATTATACATAATATTTCCTTATTATGCAGATTGTTCCTACGAATTCTTCTTAAGCAGCCTTAATAATTCATACATCCACTCTATAATACTAGCACATATTTTATGTAGCTATAATAGTTCCAATTCCATTCTACTAACAGGTTAATACAAGTTACTAGTATACGTGTACTCTGATAAGTTTACAATAATAGTCGTAAATTAATACAATTAATTTGATCTTTGATTGATACAATTAAGATTCGCATTCTCTCTATGTAAGTATTTCTTTGCAACTGCGTGTATATAGTGTAGAATAGACTCTATGTATTTATTCGTTACTTCCATACTAAGGTAGTATTAGACTAATAGTACTGTTTGATGTTTGTATGATTAATATTTCTAGACAATTACAGACACATATATCATTTTACCCCGTGTAGTGTTTAACAATCAGATTCTCTGGCTTTCACATTAAAATCCATATTTCCATGAATTAACTTTAAAAGTATAATATTATGTGTAGTATACGGATAATTTGTATTATTTGCTATGTAGGTATATTATTCCCGTCTGAAATCTAAATAGAGATATACGTATAATATTCGTCTGGATATCGTTTTTTAGTAGTCATTATTATTTTAACAATAATAGTTTTGATTATATAGAAAGATATAATTAATTATCATAAGGATCAATTAATTAACAACAATTTGATTGTTTTTCGCAAGATAATCACGAATATGATAAGATTTTATTAGTATGATATAGTATATTTATAGTATACGATTAACAGTAGCTAATTTGTGGAACTCCCTACGAGAAATGATGAGAATTTTGTTTCTATTGATAATTTAGTTCATTGTTGGCTAAATATATTGGCTACTAGATTCTCAGACGATATAATTTAGTTTTAGTTCACAGGCTATAAGACAGACGGTTGTAGTTGGGATTTTTGTATAGGTACAACAGTAGTAGTAGTAGTTTTACATTTTAACTTCCGATTCTCAATCTTCGTCTTCCTTTCTTCATCTTCCCATAATTTCCGTATACGTTTTAACGTACAATAGTTAGCTTTTTAGTATACTGAAGTACATAGTAGTACAGTAATAGTACATTCTAAACAAAACAATACAGTTTACATTTCAAGGCTATCGGATTTTGACAAATTTTTAAATACTTTGCGAACAGGTGGATTTTGATAACAATTATTAATTGATTCAATCACCATCATAAGATTCTACTACACGTTTGAACTACCTACTTGAATATAATATAATCTCTTATTAATAAAATTTATGACGATTTTAGTAGTAATTTTTGTAGGTCAAGGTTATAACATTTTTAAATTACGTCCAGTAGTTTGGTGATAGTAGTTTTGTTCTACGTTAATTCTTTTTACATTACAATACATTACACTCTTTCTCTCGGCTAATAAATAGTATTCTTATAATCACTCCATTTTGCAAAGTCTGTAGTTTGCTTTTACGTTATTACCATAATAAACTCGACACTTTTGATTTGTAATAATTGTGTAATATTATTTTAGTGTACAGTTAATTAGTTTAGTTATAATATTGCATGTATACAGTATAATGTCACGCTACAGAAATGCAGCGCATGTATATATGCATGCATGTGGATAAAGTTTGGCACCTCCAACAAATCGCAATTTACTATCTCTCTCACACACTTCAAAATAATCATACATTTAATTTGTCATCTCGGCTTCTTTATTTTCTCATCTCTGGTATCTCTCTATACTTCTTTGTGACTTAAAACACTTTCCATTAACTATTAAATACATTTATTATTACTACATAACACAAACTGTCAATTTGTAAAACTTGTTTTTAAATATTCTTCTTCGCGTAGCATTTTGTTCATTATACTCATTTCATTATTATTAACATTTATATCGTTCCTTTATGCTTTTAAACTAGAAGTAAGTAAGTAATATAATAATATTATTTTAAATACAAAAGCAATAGTACAAGAGAAAAATTCGGTAGAAAAAGAAACAAAAACACGAAAAACGCGTCAAAGCAAGTAAAAGTATTGGCTAATAATAACAAATAAAATATTACACCATTACATTATTACATTTCAACAAAATATGAGTAAAGTAGTATGAAACGGAATTTCTTCGATGATAATAATAATATCTATATAGTAATCTCCATTAGGTACACCACGAACACTTTCTTATCCACTGTGTTGATACCGTTATTTTATTAAGACCTTAATTACCTACATTTAAATTGCGGTTAAAGTCTACTGTATGTATATAATATTTAATGCTATTCTCTTCTTCTTCTGTATAATCTTAATCTCTGTTTATGTATGCCGTACGTGTACTGCACTGCACTAGTTAGTATACCACTATCATGTATTTATCCATTAGTGTACATTCTAAATTACAAGTTTAATTTATTTCTTGGTTCTTCTGCGTTTCTATTATTCTCTAGACTCTAAATAAGTAATTGGTTACTCTCTTTCGTGCATGAATCACATTATGTAGTTTATTCCTTTCTCGATTTATCTTATCTCTATACAAAACTCATTCTAGGCACACATACGGATATACGATAAGAGATATGATCTCTGCTTTGCTTAATGGATGGCCAATCTACAATATATAAAGGATTGTCTGTCTCTCCATATATATGTAGTGTCAAATATTATCGTAATCATCCTGTTAAATATATTCGTATTAGAGTTATACGGTTATACGGTATAACTGTGGAATCGTGGACGTTAATATAATCAACTTATTTATATTTATCATATATACGTTGCCGTTTCTACCTACACAGAACGATGTGAACTTCCAGGTAGCACGCGCACATATCATAATAACAACATTATGTGATCATTTAATTAGGTTTATCATAATAATAATAATATAATAATAATAATAATAACATCAATACTTATTTGGGTTAGGAACACCCTTAACAATTCTACAAGTAAGTGTTGGATAATTGAATAAATATGAATACATGTACATCATACTTGCTTAATGATTGATGCGAAACAGAGTATTGAATTCGTAGTTAATTGTTAATAATAATAGTTCAACAAGAAAGCTATTTCAAAAGCTTTTTAGTACAATAATACGAAATCGAAAAAACTATGATAAATGAATTCTGAAATATATACCTAGGACATACGCTATCAATATTTTGTACATGACAACAATACTTAACACATTATTCTAGTAACAATAATTACTTACTTAATTAGACAGTTAATAATTTTATGTCATTTGGATAATTTGGATTAGATTCTATTTGAGACCTCTTTAAGTTCATGTAGTAATTCCCAACTGTGTCACAGAAAGCTACTGTGATTTTCTTTTCGATTCTGTAGACTGGACTATACATGGATGTAGTAGAAGTAGTAATTAGTTTGTTAGTTCGTGTAGGCCTACTAAACCATAATAGCTTCTTCATCGTTGTTGTCATCAACTGAAATGACACTAGCATCTTCGTGTTCATCGCCCATTTGATATGAGTCATCTTCCTCTCCCTCATGCTCACCAAAATCTACCGCAGATAAGTTTCGAACGAATCGTGAAGGCGGTTTTCTAATGGGACCCCGATTTTTGGCAACACTTTGCAGCAAATTCGTTTTTGCTGAGGCTAAAATGGATAAACATGAGTTCAGTTTCATGTATTTAACTAGATAAGGCTAATCTACTGCTCGTTAACGTTAATGTTAATGGTTTTACCAGGAGTTCTTAATGTGGGAGATAGTCGAGACTGAAAGTGTTCCACTACTAATGAATCGGATTTAGAGTATTGTAAAGATTGTGCTCGGGTTGTGCGTGGTGAAGGTGAGGCGCGGTGCAAATCATCCACGCTACCTCCGGGGCTGTCTACTTCAGGGTCTGTGGATAACATGTCCTCATCCGATGGCGTCCGAGAAAGTGACGGCAAAACAAATGTCAGCTTTTCCTTTTCCTTAAAATGAATAACATTACATGAATAACAGAAATTCAAATATATTTTTTTCATAATGCCCCGATACCAATACAATAGGAACTTAAAAGAAAAAGCAGAAGAATTTTTAATTCTTACGTGTTGTAAGTGTTGGATATTGCGTGTCAGATATTCTTCCTCTTCCTCAGCGCTCATGGACTCTGGAGTAGAAGATTCGTTGATAGATTTATTCTCCGCACTGCAATCGCCAGAAGATCCGCTACTTCGGGATGATACCTTTTTACGATCCGGTGGTGATCGCATCTGTAAAGGAAAAAAAACATTAATGTTTATATTGACTTTTTCTTTGTTTAAAGTAAGAGCTAGTGTTAAACATGGTGCTCATAAAAACATATGGAAATGTTAAGAGTGCTTCGACAAAATGAACTTACTTTTGAGCTTCTGATCGAATTTAAACGAACTGAGAATGAATGTGCAGCTGAGTCAACAGATTCGATGTTACTTAAAGTCTCTTTCACTTTCTTTAGTTGTTCAAGAATGATAGTCTCAATGCACATTGTTTGTCGGCCAATATCACTTAGAGATTCTTGCACTTGTCTTGTCTTGTTTGTTTTCAGTATGCAAGGCGCAAATACAATCGCTAAAGAATTGGCATTCATTCTGTTTTTTTCTTCGTACAGTGCAACCCTAAATAATTAAAAGAAAATAGTTAGCTATGTATCTTACTTAAAAAGTATGTTGATTTCAATTACTAGTAATCATAGCATAAAAGGTATCATTGCTAGTTTATTCCATGCGATTTATGTACATACCTGACAAGATGAAAGACGAGTCTTTCCATGAGATCATAATTAGGCTTTGGAAGTTTCTTCAAAATTGAAAATATTGTATGAATTCGATCTTCTTGCTGAGACAAATCTGCAGCACGTAGATATTCATCATATAATTCGAATGTAAGCAACGGTTCAGGCATTTCTCTGAAAAACGACTTGAGTACGGATGTTAACACGTGAACAGGATACAATTCATAATCTATTTCTTTGACACCCTCTTCTATATCCACTTTTAGCTCTCGAACACGGGAACTTACACCTGCAAAATTCCAATAATTTTTTTATCTACCAATAACAATAATCAACTTTCCTTGTTCAAAAAATCAATTAAACTACTAACCTGATTTTCGATATAACCCCTCCATTCGCAAACCATAAAATTCAATTGCTGTAATCAATTGATCGACAACGACTGGAACGGTTCCGTTTTCTGGAACTAATGATGCAATGGAAGCACCAAATATACCACAATCAGAGCCACTGGTACTGTTATTTCTTCCTTGAACTTCGTTGCACTCGATCAGAATTTTTAAATGGCATTTTTTGTGACAAGCTAATTTGCACTCTGTAAATAATAGGTGTCCATAATTAATATTCGTTACTCCTTACATGATAAAATGACAAGAAAAATAAATATTCAAAACATGTATAAAACTTACTTTGACAGACGACACCTCTTTCAATAGGCCACATTATGAATGAAGAACACATCTCACAGGCCGTAGGAATATTAATCACCATTGAAACAAAGCAATGTCCCAAATGATTGATAGTTTCTTCAACTTTCTGTCGTTTACTTCCTTTATCCTTTCTTCTCTCTTTTCTTGTCTTCGTCACTTTAGGTTTCTCTTCGACTCGATGAGAATTCATAAATTCGTTAAGAAAGCCGCGGAATGCATTGACTCCCATTGTGGTGGGGAAATCATTACCAGTACCTTCATGTTTGCACACTGTTTCCATAATGTTTGCAAAGTTTGCGATGAGGTCTTTGTATTTTATGTTTAGAGGCATTGTTCCACCATGTTTACTTGCCACACTAAACGTAGACACCAGACTTTCTTTGAATTCTCTCAACGCTTGGGTAAAGACTCGGTCAACAGCATTTTCCTTTTCTCCTTCTTTGTTTCGAACTTGGTAGATCTAAAATACACAATATGCACTCATTAACGCAAGATCATTGGATAAATATGAATAAAAGTTCATAATAAATATTCTACAATTAATGGGAAAAAATGAAATATTTTATTACCTTTTTGGAAATGAATTCTTGCATCAATTGCAGTTCTCTAACTCCGGAAATGATCTGATCTGTGCGATCAGTAAACTCAGATGTTCCCGTTAAGCTAAACTTTCCTGGTTTATGCATGTCTGTCTGTGTCTTTGTTTGTTTTCTGGCTTTTCTTCTGCCAACTGTGCTGCTTTTAGTCGCACAATCTCCTATTACTCCTTCCCGACTATTTTCGTAGTTACTGATTTGGTTTTCACATAAACAATCATACGCAATTCCATTCTGAACACATTTGGAATGAAAATACAACTTGCAAGTGTAACACTTGTATCCCGGTGCAAAAAGGACGTGCATATTTTTTCGACACGCTGTGCAGAAGTCTCCACGGTGAAATTTCGTGATCTTATCTAAATTGTGAAAACCACTTTTACGAGGTCTATCCGTAAATACTTCCTCTGTTGACATTCCTGTCGCGAACTCAGAACTCACAAACGGGGAAGTTGATGTCTCCGCACTGAAATTACGGCCATTTGTCGTTTTTCGAGTCTCAGACACAGATCTAGTCCGACGAACTTCTCTTCCTGTTCCGATTTCTACAGTCGAACTGGTTCGATTTGTCTTTGGGCCGCCACCAGTGTGTTTATTATTATTGTCAGCTGAGTACTTAGAAGATCTGCTGGGTGACAATTCGACTAGAGCAGATTGAGACGTTGAAACACCACTGCAAAAACCAATATGATAGCATTTAAGGTAAACACAACGAACGTTCTCCATTGTAAAACATGATGGTGAAAACTCGAATGATGAAAAGTATTGCAAATAAAGCTATATATATTACACATTGTAATGATTCACAAACAATTTTTAGCAAATACAAGTTATCAGTTTGCATTTGATTAACGGATAATACTCGAATACGCATACATTGCACTATTTGTGAGTCATTGACCATCGCACTGCTGATTGAGCTTAACATATAATTTTGTTGTAATAACGAAAAACAAAGAGAATTACTAGACAGATTAGGTATTTTTGTACGATAATATGTAGGTCAGCATGATAACAACGGTGATTTATTATTAGATCTGTCACACAAAATAATCTTGACTGATAACAATAATAACAGAAATCAATATAAATGACAAAATCTAATACGGAAATAGCCAACGTTCTACTTTTTACTGTTTTTACACATGGATTCGTTAAATAAACAAGCCATGCCTATATTCATATTTTACATGATACGTTTCTCTACTTCGCTTACGCTGACTGTTAAGTTGACATTATGACTTAGTCATTAATTTAATTAAAATTGGTTAATTTTCAGTTTCTAAATATCGCTCAATGCTCATTAAGATGGCAGCAATCTCATTTTAAGCTTGTTCAAGTATGTAATTATAATCGTGCTCAATTAAGTGATGCAATGTAATTGCATACTTAATATTACATCGGCGAAATTCAAATAAACAGAAGAAACTTAATTAAGTGGAGTGAGATAAGATAGCGGCAGCTGAAAGGAAATATTTCTTTACGAACCTTTTTGGTAGAACGATGGTAGCACTATTTGATACATTAGTGAACCCAACTGAAGAAGCACTCGACCCGTTTTTCATTGCAAATGCGCCTTTCTGATTTAATTGCTGAGAGATGCTTCTCATTTCGAAAAGACTGTCTTGACTTGACTGACTTGGGCTTCTGATGCTTTGATTGCTGTCTCTACTGCCTCTTCGTAGATCTCCACCTAATCCTATCCACTCCTCGCTATCTCTTCTCTCAGAAACAGATGCAACTCCCGAATCATGGTCGAAGCTAATGCTCCCACTATTTGTACGCATCGCTTCTCTCTCAGCGATTAATCGGCGCCTTTCCTCTCTACGATCCAGTCTCGATCGCCCGCCACCAGAATTATCGTCACGAACAATTTTTCGATGATATCTTTGATGATGATATTCTCCCCGGCGAAGATCTTCTATTGTACTTGATAAATTAGTGTCTTGATCAACATCAATTTCTGGAACGGGAACTGACTGTAAAGATCTAGTCTGTCTTAAATTCAAAGAGCTAGACGCATTTGAGGGAGGTCCAGGCGATGATTCAAGAGAAAGTCGTGGTTGCTTTTTACTGATTTTAATCTTTGGAGTCGGACTATCAACGGCATCCAAGGGTACGACTGAGATAGAAGGAGTAGAGTTGCTATTGCTATTGGAATTTAACGTGAGCGTATCCGCATTTTCAGTTTCACTTTCACTATCAAGCAGTACCGCTTCGTGCTTTTCAAGTTTCGTTTTGACGTTGTTCCCAACTGCAATAATAAAATGTTTCTTAAAATCGTGCTAAATAATACTATAGAATATATTTAAGATCTCAGTACAAAAACACTTACTGATAAGTGTTTTAATATGCTTTTTTGCTCGATGGAATGGGTTTTTACTGGAATTGCTGTTTCCTGTAGATTGTTCCTCTTCAAATTTGGCAGACATGTCTGCTAAAAAATTAAACAAATGTCATAAAGGTAACTGAGTGAATATATAATGAAATGAATACTTGATTGAAATGTACTCTTCCGATTCCTTTACCGATTTCTAATTCTTTCATGCACTGGATAAATTCTTCCTCACCAAACTTAGCTGTTGCTTTCTCTCTTCGACTTTTCAGGGACAACTTTTTCTTTTCTGGTCTTTCTTTTACCAACGCAAATTGTGGTTGACTAGCACTGAAATATTTAAATTCATAATCAAAACTGAAGACCTAAAAGCTAATTACTAACATACACAACTTTAAAAATGTTACATAATCTTACTTGTCTTTCGATAGGGATGGACTTCTTTCTCTTTTACTTGGGGAAGGACTACGTCCGCTTCCAGTGAGGGATGACTGGTGCTGAAGTGTGAATGGTGTTGAAGTGAGAGCAAGAGTGAGTGCGGGCATTGAGTCAGTTAATGATGGCAAAGGTTGCATTGCTTGAACCGGGTGTACAGCTTCGGGTTGCCGCACACTTGGTTCTGACTGCAGGGATTCGGTTTCGCTGTCTTCGTGAACACCGCTGCTCCTATGATAAGTACTGTATTTGTAAGAAAATGCTCTAAGCCTATATGATCTACAATTAGCATCCAAAACAAAAGTTTAAAGAAATATATTTATTACTCGTCAGATTCTCCCAGATCCGCTGGAATACTCAATTTGTTTTCATCGAGTTCTTCTTGACTGGAACCTTTTGAGAGGAATGCTTCGTCTGTCGACTGACCAGAATGAGAATCACCGTCACCTTTCACTCGAATTACGGTCTGAAGTTTCTTCATAGAAAGATCATGTTTATAATTATAAAACTAAATGCCATACTTTTAATTTTCAGGATGTAATAAATATAATTTGTTACATAAACATCACAGATCGAAATTACTTGAAGCTAAATATATAAAAATTAAGCAAAGTCTTACATCTCTCTGTTTGGAAAGTCGTCTATGTTGTTCTAACACTTGTTGATAACGTTGTCGTACCATGTTGCCTCTAACTCTTGCCTGGAATTGAATGCACGTATCTTTCAGCGTAGTGTACCATTTTCGTACTCGATATCCTCTCCACACTTTTTGAATGTAAGTTGCAGCTAGAGTCCTCATTCGCATGTTAGTAACAGACCGTTGAGCCAGAATCATTCTTACGTAGGACTACATTTTAAAGAACAAATTATACTTAATATTACACAGGATATTTTTGAAGAATATAATTAGACTTGTTAAGGAGCTAATTATAAACATTATTGATTTCTATTGCAAGGGACATATAAAAATGCAAAATACGTCGAATAAAAGTTTAAAAATAGTACCTGAATCTTAATAACCATTTCTTGAACGTGTAAGAAGTTCCGTCTTTCCAAAACAGTTCGATACCATCTTTGAATTCGTACAATACTAGCCATGATTTGTTGATGTAAAATGAAATCCAGCTTTATTTTTTCTGATTCTCGTAAAAAGACTTTGGTTTCGCCAAGTTGGTAATTAATTCGGTTTAGACTAAGGGAAGACAGGAATTCCTCAACATCAGCTCGTGTGCTAATAGAAATTAAAAAAACACGAAACAAGCAGTTTAGAAATATTGAAGATCGCAGTAAAACACTTTTTAACTTTAATTAGTACCTTTCTAAGCCTTTGGGTAGTAAAATGCGGTAAATCTGGACAAATTCTTCAAACGTGAGACGAACGTTGTACCCTGCTTGCCTTATTCTGACCGTTTCTAACATTCCTGTGTATCGTAACTGTCGCTGGACAAGGTCGTCATTAAATTTGTTTGGTATCTACAAAAGCAAAAGTTACATATTATGTCCTACGAAGAAGAACAAAGAAAAACCACTGAAGGTGTTTATTTTCAATTTATTTTGGTAAGATTTACCTTTTCGAAGTTAGATTTTATACACCGGATGAAAAATGGATTGGCTTGATTGAGAGTGACCATCAAGGAGTGGAGAGATTGCTGAAATTGCTGAAGAACGGAAATTGGTTGTTTTCTTGGATTGTAACTTTTGTTAGCAACTCCCATCGCAGCAGTCTGGCTGGCTAGAGTTTTAACACTCTGTAAATTTTTCATCCCTCGTGTGACAAGAGGTTGCGAGCGGAACGATCTATTTTTCCTGATGGTAGTAAAATACAATAGCACAATAAATAACTGAATTCCCATCAAACCTTGTACTTCCCTATAAATAACCCAATATGTCATAGCACCTTGCCTTAGTAGAGTAAATAATAAGAGTAAAATAGCAAACAATGTATCGTAACAAAACTAAAATCATATTACGAGAATTCGATTAACACAGCCACCGAAATATTTTCGAAAATACAATAGTGTCAATTTACAACATGCAATACATAAAACAACTGTACAAACCTTGAAGGTTATACAAAAATGAAACCTACACATCAATTTTCTACACGAAAAATATAACCACTCGTGAGAGTGAAAGAAAAATTGCTTTAAACAAAAGCTAAAAATAGTTAGAAAATAGTGAAAAACGGGTTGTGTTTTATTAACATGACATTATTTGCAACAAAATGGACGACAGAGGACATCATTATAAAAAGACGAGCAGCAGTTCAAATACTGTATTTTAAAGCAACATACACATAGAAGGCGTGCGGACTGTAGTCAGTATAGTCATGTTGACCGGGATAGCAACATGACGTTGCTGAGTGTGGTGAGCAGTGTGAGTTTCTAGTGCAGCAGTTAACACAGTGACTATGTCCATTGAAGGAATCCCCGTTCCCGTTCACTATGGGTGTCATGGATGGTGGTGAGGAAAGTGCAGGCTCATACGCAACAGTGAGATTTAAAGAGGGATAAGGACGCTGACTGTAGTAACTATGGGGCCTATGTTGTGCTCTTCGAATTGGTTTGTACTTCAATCCTTCATAGTCAGTTCGCGATAAAGGCAAATGTGAGTACGAATGTAAACGTGAGTCATCCAACATATCAGCATCACTGTTAAGCCATACATTTAATAAAAGTAGGAAAATAAACGAGAAATGTAATCACTTAAGCAAAACATTCTATTGAAAATACATTTCGGTTAGTACGGGGTTACGTAATGCAAAAATCAGCAACAAATTATAGTAATTGATTAGTTGAGTGGTAGTTCAGGCATGGCATAGGTGTGTTGCTAAATTAGAATCATTTTTTCGTCGTTTTTTAGGATTTATAGACATGAACACACAGAAAGACAGACGAATGACTTACGCTATCCGATTTATACGCAAATTTACTGAAGAGATAGTCACAAGCAGGCTAAATATAAAATACACAAAATGTTCTATAATCATCATGAAGGTAAACACGTCAAAACTCTAAAACTCATTGTTAAAAACTATCTTATTAATGACTGTGCCCTTCAGACCTAGTTTAGAATTAAGGTAATTAGGATAACGCTACACCAAATTCAGGCGTAATATTAAATTAATGGTACTCATGTCTAAAACAAGGGAGAATTTTAAAAAAATCATAAGTAATTGCATAATCTCTAAAAACAGTTGAATCGAGAAATAATTGACCTTTGTTAAAATACAAAAGTTTTTCTCTGCGACATAAAAAATTGAATTACAACTTATTAATGACTACGGCCGAATTAAACATTGACTTGAGATTATGCTGCAGAAAAAGTTAGTTCATACATTAGTGATCACAATTGCTGCTACGGATGTCAACTTAATAGGACCAGTGTAACTAATCCTATCGTGACAGGGTTATGCCTTTCCTAATTACATGTGCATAACGTTATAATTATTATATTAAGTAAGTTGAAAACTTTTTACAAAGAAGTTGGATAGATACATCGAGTTACATTACTGCGAGTAGAGCGTTTCTATTAGTGGTAGCATAGATAGGCCAAATGTACAAATTACAGCTCTTTATATATACACAACATTGCATTATAATTTTAACCATATATGTACAAGCTATAACTTGGCTTACCTGACTAAATGATCGTTGCCAGAAGATCGACGCCTACCAGGACTTGAAAATGCACGACTCAATGTGCTTTTAGCTAAATGAAATGTCGAATAACTCATTTAGTATTTCATTATTTGTGGAATTAGGCATACAATTTATGTGTAGAAAAGTAGGTTCCTACTGAAGAATTTTATCACTCACTTTTGGCAGCACGACGACGATGACCAGCCTCACTGAAAGCAAAATAGGCTCGAAAGAATGCCCGAAGAATAGCCCAACGAAATACTGCCACAGGATCAATTCCAACAAGCTCTCTTACAAATGCTAAACTGCTATTCTTCAAAACGCTCACAATATCGTGACGCATAAGGTCCATATTCTTCTCTCGAAATTCCATCACCTATTAAAAACCCGGATGAGACAAACAATTAAAAATTGAGCATACCCAAATTACAAAAATTACGTAACATGAAAGGGACATAAATTCCATACACGCCCTCGTGAATTAAAACAAAATTCCATGAAGTATATTATAGTAGTTTTAGTAATATGTAGCATCAAAATAACTATAGTAACTATAGTTATTTTGATGTAGCATCATTGTGGCACTAAAACATGGCATGCAAAGTAAAATCATAAAAATTCATTCTGGAGTCTTACTTGATATTTGACTTCGCCTGCATAATGGCGAACGATGAAAGCTGCTTCTCTACGCTGTGGGACTCGGTAAAATTTATGTTCTTTGTGTACTGAATTAAACTTCTGTAGAAGAGTTTCGTTCGTGGCACCAGGAAAACTACAAGGCACATATCAAAACATCTATGTCATCCAAAAATCAATAATTCTTACCTACATTCTCTTCAACTCATAAAATGTAGACGCTACTCTATCTCCTCTATCTCATTGAAATGTAGCACTACTTTGTTATGTTGCATTGCATGGCAAAATCTGGTAGTGAACAGTTCCAAGTTCCGATTCCCCCCACTCATTCCTATACTACATATATATACATATCTCGTATCTTACTACTTTTAATTAATATAATAACAATGCCATAAGCCGCTCCCACGTAGGGAGATCGAGATTGCACCACTACGTTTTTCTACGTTACAATAAAAAAACTCATGCGTACAAAAGATAAATTTACAGACATTACTGTACGAGAGTGATCTTTACTTTTTGCTTAGTTATGACTTACTACTACCAACTAGTAATCTTTTAAAAGCAAACTGGCTTGAACCACTCTGCAATAGCTATAAAGACGGTAATAAATGTAGCTAAATATACATTGTGTGAAAGTACATTTACAGTATGAAAAACTTACTTGCACTGATCATCAGCTATACATATAAGACCATTGGGCTTTGCTTCAATCATTTTCAGACATGGGGTATTATCCATAAACCCAATGTTTGTCCAACGAATGCCTTCTTTCTTGTATTCTTCTTGTTCATATTTGAACACATGTTGATTGAAGTAGTGTTGCAAATGTTCGTTTGCATAATTTATGCAAAATTGTTCGAAGCTAAAAATATATACGTACAACAATAATTACTCTAGAGTATTACACACGCATGAAAAAACGAAATATAGCGATAATTTAAGTTTAATGTGTAATAAATTTTGTGTACATTAGTATAAAGCACATGTTATTTATATGGCTCAAAGACATCTTTAACTACAGCAATAATCATATTAGCAGTACTCAAGCACTTTACCTATTGCAGTGGTCAAAATCTTCAAATCCAAATATATCCAGAACCCCAATAGATTTTCCCAGATGTTCAGAACCACTTAAGTCTTTTTTACTCAGTAAAGCATGATTGACCTGGAGGACGATCCAGTCAAAAAGTGCTCCATAAAGGCATTTAGCCATGGCATCCCGGGCAGCAATAGCCTGTGCAGAACATAACAAGTTTTTATTAGCAAACTACACATGACATAACATAACCCACATCGTTGCACAAACACACAACTACTATTATTACGACTACCACATCTCCGTTGTAACATTTTAAGCTTGGATGAAGACACATCGTATAAAGAGACCTGAAATTCGGTGCAGGAAGGAATACATGTAAAATTTTACGCTTAATGCAACGAGTCACCTTCTATGAAAATCATGGAGTCTCCTTAGTCTCCTACCCTTCTTTCTCCTGTCCTAATACACATATTAAACATATGGCAAGAAAAACGTAATAAACAAAAGAAAGACGTTAAACAAACTTAAGGAGCTTACATGAGACTTTTGTTCACGGTACATAAGCCACCATGTCTTACATTACAGTTACAGACTGTCATTGCAATGAAGAACAAATAAACCTCGATGCAATAACAAGTAAGTAGAGCATAAAAGAAAAAGTAATGTAAGCCGAGTAGGAGAAGAGTAACATCAAGTAGCAAAGTAAAGTAAATAAACTCGTGTGCGTTTAAAAAGGCACTGACTAAAGTAAAGTCGCATTGCCTCTAATGGTAGTGTACAACATTTCATACTACATAACCTACTAATACATTTTGTCATTGTTTCTTAGATTTTTGGATCAAATAACACGTGTAGCATGCCATGTTACATTAAACACTTCAAAAGCACTACATAAATCAGCTCTAGAATATCAAACGTCATGTTTATGACAGAAAAAGTATAAAAAGCAACTCTTCAACATCATAGGACACCCGACGCGACATCGCATCATCATAATAAAAAAATTAAGAACTACACAGTACACAGAGAATATTATGTTGAACAACTGAATTGTGAATTCAGCTTCTTCCCCGTATTCACAGAACGTTAAGCTGTGTATGTCATGTACATAAACAAAAAGCACTTTTAAAACTCAAACTGTGATATTCTTGGAATCTTTCGTTTCCTATTTATTATCAACTTTTACTAAGGTACTAAAGTAGTTTGCCGTACTCCCATCCAATCATAGCGTCACAACATTACTTACATAACTTAATCTTCCAGAGAAACTATCGCTTTATGTGTATTTGATGTATTTAAAAAGCTAAAAATATCTATAAGACAACACTCGAGAAGGGCAACTTGGTTAATCGTGTTGATTTGAGTCATGGGCTCTCTATTCTCTATCTATCTAAACTACAGATACAAGATGAGATGCTACTCTTCATGTATTCATGTTATGTTATAAAATTATTTATATCATCCTGTCAAAATAAATGATACGACAACTTGAGAACACCTTCGGGCGCCTTGTGTAACAGCAACTTTTACATCTGCGTTATTAACTTGTTATTACACCGTTTTACGGTTTCCACTCTAGGCACTCAAGTTTTATTAATAGAATATTGCTAACACTATCATCGTCACAAACAACAAGCAAATGCAAGCTATGCTATCCATTAGAAATAAGATTTTTAATTTGCTTGTTATATTTACACTTCTATGTACAGATATATGTACTACAGTACAAGCAGGTCATTCTTTAAACTGCTCTGGTATCCGGATCTCTTTAAAAGTTTTGGCATTGCCTTGCAATTACAAATCGCAATGCGGTAGGCAAGAAAGAAAGCATGAGGGTCGTGTTGTAAAACTTAAAACTGTAAGCATTAAACAAACATGTGCCTACAGACACAAACACAAACCAAGGAGAATCATAAAAGCTGCAGAGGAATTAATGAGAGATGATGGTGGGAGAGGAAGAAGTCTGTTGTAAAAAGCTTGTTGAACTTTTACTAGACATCAATAAATCAATTTCTTTCTTGTCGAGAACTTTATAATGTAATATTTACAACACCCACTCGAATTAGGACCGAGACAATTGAGAATTTCGATGAAAAACCATCTTAGCGTGGGTATGCAATTCCAATGTAATGTAATGTAACGGGAATTCAATGGAGTCGACCAGAGTTCATTTCTTCCATGAGTGACATTGGAAGTTCTGACTGACGGCAATTAAAAGGGAGTTGGTGATACGAGGGTTCTAATGCGAAGAGCTGTCAAGTGTGACTGCCCAACAAGAACAAGTATGTGTAATAAAAAATAGAATGCTTCAAAGATTGATTCTCACCTCAGGCATACGGTAATTGATGACTAGCATTTCTCCTGAAACACGTGCCCGCTTCGATGTCAACGCAGCCAACAGGGTTTCTTCCGTTACACGCAATAAGGAGGAAATCTGACGGACCACCTCCGGATTCTTGACCAGAACTGACTCATCATGATGATAGGACGACTTTTTCGGCAAAAACTCAATATTTCCTAAGAAAAATTAAGCAATTTAAGTTAGACTACCATTTAGGGTATCACAAAAACATTTTTCTCTTGTACTATAAAAATAAACACCCAATCCATATGAAAAGTATACAAACAAACCATTGTAACTATGTTTATTACTAATCTATATCCTCAATCCTCTTTGTGTACAGTTAGTACGTTTTAAGCCTGCATTCTTCTTGTATATACATAGAGCACCACCAAGAAAAGAAATTAAAACAAGTACCTGAACTACTATTAAAGCTACAATAAGTTTGCTCAGTCAGATTATTCCACGAACAGTTTTGTCAATAAATAAGCATACACGTACGCGTAATAATGACCGATTCTATCCGACATATTATTTCGTCTGATATCTACCTCTATATAATAATAACAGTCCTTGAGGAGTATACCTGTCTTATATTAATAGATTACCGTGGTACTTTTGCACAATGCACAAATAAGTATTTTAATTATCACTTGCACACATAGCTGGTGAACTTTACGGATCTTGGTATTAAATGGGAGGTAGTTGTCGTATCGTTTTGGTTATGACACCCACCTGTGCACAACAGTGCATTACTGTGAAAAATATTGTTTAGTACCTTCTATACCATAATTCACTCTCGAGCTGCAACGTGGGATACCTACTAATGGTAGTTTTAGTACAGCAATGCAGTGTACTGCACGCAGCGTTTCGATTACATGCATTTATATTGCCCATTATTACACGCATATACCCAGATGCTCACCAAGAGGTACAAATAAAATTGCACAAAAAGCATAACTGTAACACAACATACATTATCAAACCTAACATGAGGATTTGCAATAAAATGCTAACACAAGTTTAACATTTGACATTAACTTACGATTAGTCGTTACATTTATTATCATGACTGATAACTTGACTTTATGTTCACCCTTAACTTAACCCTAAACCTAAAGAAAAATTATTACATAGATTTATGAAAACCACACATGGCGATCCTTTCATCTCTAATGTTCTCGAAGTGCCCATACACACATAAAACGACATATTAACAATAATAGAGCCATTTTGCATAATTGATAATAGCCTTTTAGCCAATTAGTGCACTAATTACAACTACGTGACATAAGTTGACTCAATTTAGTAATTAAGTGTAACAATTAGCTGTGGACTGCACTATAATCCTCTAATTGAAAAAGTAAGTAGCTTATATCAATTTAAACAGTGAAACCTAAAATAAAAGCATCTGCAGTAGGCAATGTGTCGTTTGTTTGGTCGTAGTAGCTTTAGTTTATGTAAGTATGTATAGAACGCACTCTGAATACATAAACAAACAAAACAAACGAAATTCTGTGTAGGTAGTAAGGTAGCATGCATAAATTCATATAAACTTCAACAAGCATTGCTAATCAAGAATGCTCATGGAATATCAATGAAAAAGAACAACAGAGGTTGTGAATTATTACGTACAACCATCGCCTGTAGTTCTAAATTACTAATAGCATAGGAATTGCTGCTAGTTGTGTAGTTGTACACATGAATGACGTGTAACAAGATGTAGCTACGATATACTACGAGACAAATCCATCCGCCCTACTCCATACTTCACGAACGCATAAAAATTGCGGTTGATGAGCTAAATATGTATTGCTGATAAAACGGGCTGTTGTGATTTTGATTCTGCTATTATTTTGCACGTGCATAAAAGCTCAAGTCAATTTATAGTCAAGAGTCAAACTTAGCAAGAGCAAACCCTGGCACTGACAAACAAAATTATACGCCTACTAACATTCCTGAGCTGCACTAAACACCACATTACACAAATTGTAGGGCTAGACAATGCTACAAGACATTATATAAACACACACACTAATGCAAGACACCAACACGAATAAAATGTAATAATATATTAATATTATTTGCTCTTTCAAAGCATGTTGCACAGCTATATGGTTAATTGTTTTTGTCAACAAAAAACAACCTTCAAGTGTATAATAACGTACAGACAGCAGTATAGAGTTACTGAGTTGTGAGCTACAGAGTTTAAGGAAGTTATTTAAATTATATTATGTATGCAAAATCCAACTTGGTCTACTTTTTACACATGTAACATGAAAATTTAATAACATGTAATGAAGCTCACCCAACAAAAGCACCGCAGATAATACGCAAAATAATTTCCGTTGTTTGTGAGCACCAAATCCAACCATCTCCATCGATTGTTTCAGTCGGGAAAACTCATAACTTTCGTCCACTCCTTCCAGTGTGTAGCAACCACTCTGAGGACAAAAAATATACATTTAATTCAATTAGCATACTCATTTTTTCACATTTGATGGTGCAGATAAAATACTCATTCACTCAGACACAGTAACAACCAGCTAAATAATTTTTGTCAACAAGTTTTTCTTCTAACTTGGTTCAATTTATAATTTACAAATTCATATTTATAGCCTGTCAATATGCTGAGCTGTGCTCTGTAGTCAAGATTTATTTTGGAAGCTGTGAGAGACCATGGAAAGATCCTACAAGCATCCTAAACTAAACATTACTATGTTTAGGTAGCGTACACTTTCAAATGCTACAATTTACAATATACATAAATCATAATATTATTACATTTCAGGGTATGCTATAGGATACACGTCAACATTTTGGTAGATTTATGCAGAGCTATGCCAGATCTTGAAAATCGGCGTTCTTATCTTATTGAGTATTTAGAGACATTGAATAAACTGGAAACACTACGTAAATGAATGTTGGGAATTATAGCAGATATGTTGCTAGTTTAATTTGACAAAAACCAGAATGTTCCCTGTATAGACCCTAAACTAAAATTAGCGTTACATTTGCTCTTCTAAGCTCATAATAAATAACTTCAATTGACATGATATTTACAATTGCTCAATATTTGAATTATGGGTAAACATAACTACTGACTAAAGCTATAAAACTATAGGCAGTAGTGTGAACAACGGAACACATCTAACATGATTTTAATTGCAGTTTTGCTGTTCTGGGCAATTGCAATATAATAAGGTATGAAGTACCTGGTACTTGATAAAACACGTTATGATTCTTAAGTTACTTAGTAATTAGACAAGCTTAATAAAAATTAAATTAGGCAGTCATATGTAAAGTCAGTACGTAACCCTTTCTTCTATAATGCAGTAAGTACATAAATAAAAAAGCGCATTTCGTATACCCTCCATCATAATATGGTATAAAGTATAAGCTATCACATGGTGCTTACAATTTAATGAACTGATTTTCTCATCTTGTAACTCTATTTTTAATAACTTTAGAAACAAGGTGCGCGCAGTTCACAACATCTTAATTCACTTAATTTTCGCATCATGATCAGTGATTTTGCCAATATCTACAAGAAGCGAGTATACCAAAAAAATTAATGAGCAGCTAATATTTGTTTGCATCAATGCATTTACATGTGAACACACAAGCTTTTTAGTAAAAAAGAACTGCATGAATTCCTATATTAAAAATATAGAGAAAAAGTATCATTTTACTATTATAATAATTTGTCCATTACGACTTTTAGCATTATTTTGTTCAAATTACAGTATTAGTTATACAAACAATATTTAGGTACATCTATCTCTGTCACAGCATGATCGTATGATTAACCAAAGCTAGCATAAATATCCAAAATAATATGATCCTAAGGTTCGGTCGTGTGGCAAATTATTATGCTACATGTGTGATACAATGAAGTTAAAAGTCAAGTCGCAATAACGTTTACAGTTAGCCAGAGTGCTTTAAGTCACTTTATCAAATTATTATACTATTTTGCATGTCTTTTTACAGCGTGGGTTTGCTTGTACATATGATAATTTAAAATAAATATCAATCCATGAATCCCACACTATAAACAACCGACTAGAGCTTATATCCTATCCTGTATTAGAGTTGTGTACACTAGAATAATGCGTTATTAAGTTAGTAAAGAGCCTCCTGGCAATAATGACAATTTTTTTACTCTGACACATAATTTCCCACGTAAGGTCATCAGAACAATAGCTCCATTATAAATTAAACGATGGCATTGAATCCTCCTACAGACTCCTTAAAAGAACGAAGCACTGGCAGATGACAGGAAAATCATGACAATCTACAACTGCAACCGTGCCATGGTAAATAGGTAATGGTAGTAGTAATAGTAATCATCATTGCTGTGGTTTATTCATACACACACAGTGCAATGCATTGCATTGTGCTGCATAAATATGGTAAGGCACACAAGACAGACGAGATAAAACAATTGATTCTCTGACTGACTTGTTAAATCGACACAAACACAGACACAGGACAGAATGCTATGCACCTGACAGCTCATCTTACTCATTGTACATAAATTACAGAATACCTTAATGTAACTATTCAAGAAACTTACAATTATCACTTAAGACTTGATATTTGTTACTGTCATATTCATATCATTCATATACGAACATACAAGTTGTAAACTGACCTGATTGAGGTAATGGTAATTGTGTGGCGGAAGCAGGTTGAGTGCTTCTTTCTCACTGTCGCTTGCCCCAGCCAACAAATAGTAGAATACGTGGTAGTTTCGTTCGTTTTTTGCTTGGCAGCATATACGAGACTTTTCCAAAAGATACTTTTGAACGATCGCCCTACATTACAAAAACATTTAGCATTTAGCAACAATTATAAGAACAAACTTTGTGAATGATTTGTTACATTTATTCGGGTGTTCATTTTTCAATTTGTAACTGTGTTTATTGCAAAATTCATTCATTTATTTTAAATTGTTTTGTACAAGAAACCTCTTATATAAAACAGATAGTCAATATTTTTTATGAACCAATAGATAGTTGTTGGCTTGTTGGCCAACATACTAAAGCAATTAGTTATAACAGACAGGTACATCAGGTGCATCGGAGTTAATCATAATAATAGTGTCTTATAGTGAAGTAAAATATAGGAAATACAAACATTACCCGTGAACCATTCCATTTTCTCGATAGCTGACTTGAATGAATTTTCCGAAACGACTTGAGTTGTTGTTGTGTGCCGTTTTTGCGTTACCAAAGGCCTGTAAATATGAAAAGAAGCACATACATTTTTTATTTATGAAATCAATCAAAATGAAGAAACCAACCATCCTTTTTAAACATACATACATATACATATAGCTTAAGCTGTCCTTTCAAGTAGTTCTATTACTAAAGTCAGTATTTGTAAAGCCCATCGGAAAAGTAAATTTTATTCACTTCCACCTGGTGTATTCATCACACGAAAATTATAGGTGGTTACAGCTGAAGAAACCAAACCGCAGAGCAACTTACTTTACAGCAAGAAGTAGGTGAACTCAGACGAAAAAATTTAACGGAAAACAACCGTAAGATACTTCTACTATAGTGTACACTATCTGACAAGAAAGTGCATTTTACTTCACTCACAGTCTCGTATACACGGCAGAGTATCTATGAAAGGTACTACTTAAGCATCACTTATCAACAGATATAAATGCATGTAATAATAATATTATACGCTATGTGCAATACTATTGATATTTTGTATGCTTGCTGCTTCTTCCATACATATACCATAGTGTAGCTGCTACCGTAGTTTAGTTTTATATCTAGGAACATTGTGCATAGGTATGTATGTATGTATAAATACACTAATACTAACATTGAACTACTGAATACACACTCACAGGTACAACGAACACTATTTAATAATAGTTTTATACGACTAGCACTTTCCGTCTAACATTTTGCACAGTGAGTGCACAGTGAAGTGTGTTTCCTTAGAACTAGGCTACGCGAGTATTGCATTTTACCAGAGCTCAAATAAGACTACACTTTCCATAGTTGTAAAAGTATTTTACTTTTTTGGCTTTATCAAAGGACATAAAAAACTCTTCGGCTTACATATTTATACACACTCTTCATTTTTGCATTGGTACAACAGTTAGAGCCACATAGCATACTTTCTTCTCCTCACAGGTACCTATATCACATTTGTAGATTTGCTCACATAAGATCATCATTTTCATTTGTTGGTTTAAGCCAGTCGAACACTTAACACTATGGGTACTGACTCTGACTGAGAGTTTGCAAACTGTGTCAAATAGTGGTGACAATACTTTAACCACCTTTTTTACTAACAATTATTTTAACGGAAGAGATGTACAAACGTGAGACCCGTCTTAAATGTATGTATGAATTTGATTTGGCATGTGAATTTAAGCTAGAACTAAATGTCAAGTCAATTCAAACATGGATAGAGGGAACGAATTCTCAAAAGACAGATGAAAGTTAAACACCAGTAATTACTAATAAGGGATACTACATGCTTCTGTGATTTTTACGAGAAATGAAGACAACACAGAATGTAAACACACGCAATTTTTGCATTTTTTCTTGTACGAAGTGTGTGTAAGTTGATTAACATAATAACAACTGTCTACATACCGGAGTAAAATACACATGTGCTTCTAACTGCTGTAACCATTTGGTACACATTACACATTTATTTACAACAACCATGCAAGACGATTCTCGTGACGATCTCTTATGTTTATACAGATATTACTTCCATGTGCAATTTATTTTGTTTGTAAATCCCCTATTCTTTCATAAAGAACATACAAGTATAAAGCCAATCAAGCAGTACTTATATGCACTGTACCTATACAATACTATATTATGTAGGTAGTTCCTTTACTATATAAATCGAAATGAAATCAAGTTTGCAATCTACACACTTTAATAGCATTTATTGTTTACAACTAGATTATTTTACTTCGCTAGCTAATTTGGTCGTCAACTGTGAGAACAAATCTAATTAAATCAATTCTTTATAACACTAGTACGTAGCTACTCTCTAGAGAAGTACGCAAAAAGTGACACATGGTTTATTAAGGCTATTCACTTTACAATGGAAATATTGGATGTATGAATGGAAAGCAATTTAAACCAATCTATTTAAAGTACTGTCTATTGACTATAAACTTTACACACAATAGTAAATTATTGCTATCTTAAGTTTCATTTCTATTACCAGCAAATTAGAATTTTTGAACATAGTCAAACAATGAGATGATACACGAGTTTGTACGCACGTGTTCGTCGTATGTTTCTCTTAACTCTATTTCCGGAACTCTGATCTGCTGATCTTTTGAAGAATGTCATTTAATGTCTTGTTCACTGAAAAGAAGGCAGCTGCAGCTTTCTTCTTAATGACATAACAACACAAAAATCTATACAGAGTTTACAGATGATGGATACTATTCCAAAACTCCCATGCTTAGTATAGAAAATTTATACACCTAGGTAATTTCGTTCACTCGGAGCAAACAATTATGTTCAACATGTTCAGCAAGTTTCGACTTTACATACTACAGGAGGCACAGAGCAACACTGTTTTGCTGTACGAGTCTATGCACTATATATTATACAAATTCGCTAAACTACAGCAAAAGTAAAAATGTCTTTTGGGTTGCACGTATATGATGGCATGACAAGAAGTGTTGACAGACGAAAGTATTTTAATATTTATCAGCATGTCGTGTCTTTTTTTGTTAGTTAACATTGTATCCCATGCATTTCATCAATGTCATGCACATAAATATGCTAATATTGAAAGCAGCATAATAGGTAAACGTAAAACCGGCGGCGCCTGCACATTTCATTGTATTTTTGGTATGTGGAGTTCATAAGGTTACTAGTACTTACTTGTACATTTACTTCTAAATATACCTTCTGATTATAATTGCAAAAAATTACAAAACAATGGCATAGGCACTTAATTTAATAATAGATGTTACACTCAGAATCAAAAATGGATATTTGTAGGTATATAATTACTAATAGGTAGCAGTAGCAGGAAAGGAGAAGTGAATATGAAATAGGTACCTAGGTTCGCTCTTCTGGTAAAAACTGCTGAGTTAAGTTAAAAAGGAAAATGTCATGCTTTTCGTTTATAGTTGGGTTTGAGTTGATAGTTAGCCTTATAGTATAAGCAAAGCGCAGAGAGTGAAGCCAGCTTTGCACTAAAGCAATAATGCTAAGAGTATGGAATGAATAAATGTAACATGTTACTTTGTGAATGAAAATGAACTCCACTACTGCTGCTCACAACTTTCCATCACAAAATAAATTGCAGACAAGCTTATTGAGTTGTTTCAGCATGAAGTGCTGCTATGCTCCAATTTTTTGAACAATCGCAATAATAGCAACCTTGATCTTTTCTGATAATGTTAACTATGGTCGTTCGCTATTCGTCTGCTTGTTTCCATTAGTTCTGTTTTAACTGCAGTCCCTGAGCTGAACAGTTACTGCATACTTTATGCTGTGTTTACCAACCTCCTCACTGACAGACGAAAGCTATTAACTTAATCCACCTCTACGCATTTTCACATTATACGATCATTAAGTACACAATGTCTCCAAGCCATAATGAAAAGGCAGCAAGCTAGCTTCAATTGACAGTGGACATATTTTACTGAACAACAAAATAAAGATTATTAAAGGAAAAACACTTTTCTTTTTAACATTTGCAGTTCGGAAGTCAATTTTTGAGATGACCTATTTTTCTAAATCTTTTTACTGATTCCTTGCATCACGTATCGATTTATAATATTTTGCCGTTTTTACAACTAACTGCATACTATACTTTACTTACTACTTATTTGTAAATCTAAACTTGTCAAGCGTGACTGAATTTCATTCTCATTTTTGCAATAGTGGATGAGTACCAAGTAGTACCTAAACGTTTTTACACATTAAGCCTTATTATTAGTGAATCATTAGCAATGTACTTGTATATAATATTAATTACTCTCACTAACTTACTGTGCTAATTAAACGAGAGTATAACAACTACACACTGTTTTAAATAAAGAGTGTAGATAGAAACAGAACATAAATTACAGCAAGTGGTAGCATAGACAGATAAGTAAAAATATATGAATGAACGCAAATGAATTCATATAAAGACTACACTCTACATAGACTTTCATGTTTACAAACATGATCCACAAACTATCTACACTATACTTATAATTAGACACAGTACATGCATGTATAATCTAATTAAACCTTCAATAAAAACATTCTTGAAAACGTCATCCCATTTTCCTCACGGTCATCTCCTTACGAGTAAAACTACAGTTTAATTAAAGACATAAAATATTTATGAGATTCTGTTATCGAAGTAAAATATATCGCCCAATCCTGAATTGGACCAACAGACACTAAGACACTAATACATAAGTGTTTTTATTGGTATTGTGTATCTTAAGGTACAGAGAATAACAATGATCTAGGAGTGGGAACTACTAAACCAATAAACCTATTTTTAATTACGTTCTACTACTTAATCGTCACCCGCGTCACGTCATGCCATCATATGTGGAACAACGCAGTTTGCCTACAGTATTCCGCAAACGTGCACTGCGTGATGCAGTAAAAATGATGCATTTACGTACACTCAAGAAGACTAATCTTGAATTAATGGTCTCCTCACACCACAAATCGTGTTTCTTACGGTATTTGAATTGCTACTTGCATTCGCTGCACTCAACAAAACTCCTGTTCAAATTATTTATTAGCTGATTACAAGACAACTACAACTCATTGTCAGTCTGTGAATGATATATGATGAGAAAACATTAAATTAGTATATAAAATTATAAATTACGTTGTAAGTAATTTTAAGTATATGTAATAAATTCATGAATACTGAGTCAGTTCATGCAGTAAAATTTTGACAATAATAAGTTTACACCTCTGCCAAGTAAAACATGCCTTGAATCTATAGCTATAACCATTGAAATTATTGTCATTGCAGTACATAGGTGTACTTGTACATGTACAGTACATGTAAAATATTTATAAGTGATACACACATCCAAGTACGTTTAAGTATGCATCTATGTTATGCAAAATACCTTTAAAGATGTAATGGATTATAATAGTTCATTTTACCCAGGGCTATAGCTCATCGAACGATAAAGACAACAATTATCTATTAGTTACATTTATTTATTATCTCCTTTAAAGTGCAGAGTTTAGAGAGTCTAGAGTCTAGACTAGACTTTAGACGTTTAACATCATACAAAGTACAAATACAATATAGTACTTAAAGCATTTATATTTCTAAAATAACACTATCAAGAGAGATATAATATATCAAATTGGTTTATATAGTAAACACAACTCTTTGAAGAAAAATCCATTCATGATGACGTGAATGACGGTTCAACGGCTCATGCTCATCCCTGTTCTACTCTATGTAGTTTGTAGTGTACTCCGTGTAAACTCAAACTACCCTTTCGAGTCGTATTTAAAACACAACTACCTAATTTGTATTTGTACAACAGAGTAATGCAAAGTCTGTAAAGTGTAGAGTCATTGTATTGCAGTACCTGTAGTACCTATACACATGCACAATTGTTCTGGTTTAAATACTACCTTGTTGTAATATGTACCTCCATATAATTGGGCTACAACTCATAGCCATAGCTATATAATAGTAATTCATATACAATGTACAATGTATGTATGAGTCATTTAAATTATTCCTGACTACCTAATCCTTTTTTAAGCTTCTACTACTGCTTTGTCACTGTTTCTGTATGTCTCTGTCCCTAAGATGAAAAATACGATAGAGTAGAAAGAAGGATAAAATATTACCTCAGTAGCATGCTCCAACCTTAGTAATCTACCAATAACTAGTAATTTAATGGTTATAAATGACTAATCTAATAGGAACAAATTCGTAGAATAACAGCGGCTTTTTATTCAAATTGCAGTGGAAATACTTACCTATCAAAACTAAGTAATATTTTATTACATTGTTACCTACCCATTTCTGCATTTCTTTTCTCTAAAAGTCTAAACCAATATTCCTACCATGTTGTGAAGCAAATTTTATTAGGATATGTGCAAACCTTCGAAATGCGATTTACTAATAGTATAGGACTTTTAATGACAAAAAGTCCAAGCCAAGACGAATCTTGGAGTATTTCACCCATAAAGAAATGGTATATTAAAGGTTCTACTTGAACTTCATAACTTGAACTTGAGTTGTACAGAAAAGGTTGGTGTGATGGACATGGACATTTCTATTTCAATGATTATCTAGAGCAACAAGTTGAAAGTACAGTATACCTGCATAATACAATGTAAGATAATGACCATCATGCTCAGCTATTATTTACCTACAACATACACCACTATATACTTACATATATTACAGTAAGTACACTGCATCATACTATTTTACTTACATTATAATAATATTATTATTACACACGTAGCCAAACCACTAGTATGCAAAACGCAATCTAAACATAAACCTACCTTACCTACCATACTACACAATACGTATAAACTTTTTCTTTTTTAATCTCACATTCACATCACATCCTGCAGAAAAACAAGCAAAGTCCAACAGCATGTAATGTAACAATGGTTTATTTACTACTATAAAATACTAATAACACACACTTACAGACTTACAGTAACAACTTACTCTACAATAAGTAAGTCAAACGATGAGACGTCGCCTTGTCTGCATTTACTGAATTTACTCCCTATTAAAACACCACACATTGACATAATGGGCTAAAATAAAACTGACAGAGCAATTCCAACTCGACGAGACACAGAAACAGACAGAGAAAAGAAAAATATACGATATTATGGCTTCATTCTGACATGCCATTAAAAATAATCCCCATATTTAAACCAAAAATGGATTTCATGTCTCTTCAAGTTACTGACAGAAAAGAAACGGCATTATGTATACATTTATATATAAATGCGATACATTTTTTATCGCTTACTCATGCCTTAAAAGAAGAGTGACACACACCCACAAAGCACTAACCCAATATAATAATGTTATTATTAACCAAACCATAAGCACACACTCTACAACACTTTGTAATAATCCTATAGAGTCAATCACCGTCGTCCCCGTCTTATTTTTTATGTAATACAATTCCGAGAGACCAGACTTCGTCATCATCAGCATCATCGTCATCTTGTGAAAGGTGAAACGGTTAGAAGGGGTAAATATATATTTCAATTTCAAAAGTATTGAATAATATTACATGCCATATATTTGGAGTTGGAGTTTGAGTAATAATACGAACACGAACTCAACAGATTCCAACGAACAAGTCGATAGGCACTAAATGTAAGTCTATATAATAGGTACAAACTAAATATAATATGATGTATACCTACAATAATAGTTAGGTATGTGTATAGTTGCAGTTGAGCCACGTCAACGTTTGATAACAGGTAATGGAATTGGGTATCTTGGTTTGGTTGAAACTTTCTTCTCTGTTACTACTACAAACAACTTTAAGCGTACTCCATGCGCTCACCAAAAACTGATTCATTTCATCTAGCACACCACCACCAGCAAGCAAAACTATAGCATTGCATGGCACAATGACGTACATAAATACTACACATGTATGCCGCGTACACATATGTATCATTTCATATCAAGCCGATAATATAATATCTCAATTACAATCTTAGCGTGTCAACATAGGAAATGATCTATATTTACCTTCAAATTTTGTAGTTCAGGCTATTTCGCGTGGAATATAATATCAGCAAAAGAGAATTATTAGACGTCATTCGTCTGTAAACTTTGTGAGGAGAAATGTCGTGCTCATTAAATTGAAATACAAAGTGAAACAACCTGAAAACTCAGTAGTATCAAAGTATCTTTGTTCCCATATTCTCACATTATACTGAAAACACTTATGAAGTGCCTACTTGAACATGAGTAGGAAGAAGGACTATAATAACATGACGTTAAGCATGATGCCACAAGCTACGTTCTAGGTAATGACGTTAATATTTTCTTTAAATAAGTTTATGTAGTATTCTACACTGGTACTGTGTAGCAGAATTGAACTATATAGACCTAGACTTCAGAGAACATCCCATGGAAGAACCAAATAACCACATTTGCAGTTCTTATACATTGTAGACAATACACAAAGTAAAGGAAAACGTTTAGAGAGAAGGACTAGGAGCATAAAGTAATGTGCAAAACAGGAAGAATTCATTTTCTTCATTGCGCAAATATTAATTTAATTTTCAAGTTGAATAATAGTTGTGTGTAATATCCTTGTAACTTGTATGCCTCTACTTCACGCTACACGACAGTAAACAACAAACGACATCACAGAAGCAGAACGAATACATGATTCTTGATTAACTGTTGTCGTTATATGAAACTGAGTTTGTACAAAATTAATTGTAGTGTAATACTTCTTCTAAGCACACTACCACACACAGACACATATACATAAAAAGGTCAAAATGTGTTTTTCAAAAAGGAATGCATGAACAAGCAGTGAGTACTGCATAATAATATACGTCAGCAGTCAGCACAGACAAACAAACGGTCGATAAGAGAAGCGCACGACATGAAAGACAGATAATCTCATTTTTGCGTTTCCTATTATCTGTACAACACAGACAACGTATGTATGGTATGTATAAGGAAGGAAGGCCGAAGGGTTACACTCTTAAACTACAGGAAAGAGTAAAGCACAAAAATAAATTTGCCATGGTATTTTCGGCTTTTATGTAACTCAACTTCACCCTTTCATGGTCTACAGATTTTATACAAACTATTACGTATGTAGTGTGCACACACACAAGTATTCATCCATATATGACCTTTACTTATATTCGAATTTGTAACAGTACATTGAATTGCTAGTATTAAGCGCTTTAAGTTCAAATGTCAAACTAATCGATTCCTTGACATGAAATCACCTCGTTTTGTAGTTTTCAATTAAATCCGATATCATACATTCGCAATCTGCATAACATTCACTATTCACCCACACGAAATAATCCAACAATTGGTACTCGATCTTGGCATACGTGCTTAAGAATATTTTTCCAACGTGCCTAATACATCCTTCATAAATTTTGTCCAATCTACTGCAGGTAAATCTACAATTGCAAAGATTTGCAACTCAGACATATAGGAAGCTTTAAACTGAAATAAGGTTGGGTTGTGGAATCTTATCTTATTGCATTTTAAGCTATGCAATAAGAAACGAAAGCTTTGTTAACATGCGATAATATGTACAAATTGTATACATATACAAGTTTGTTACACACGCATCGAGTCTTTAAGAAATTCTGTTACCTTTTTGACACTGCGGCTGATCATCGAACAAATCAAATCGTCATCGTAAGAGATCAGTAGAAACAATTTCTTGTAAATATTTTTTATACCCATACGTCTATGTGGGATAAAGGTTGTACAGACTACATAACAAAGCATTACGTTTCTTTGAGCTTTCTATACTATCCAACGAGAGCACTTCATTATTTCACAGATAACTCATACACCCATCATTTTTCTAGACGAAGTATGTTGATTGATCCAACAGGAATACATAAATACAAACAATTTCGCTTTCACTTCTTTGAACGTGTACAGCATTAACTGAGTGCTGTCTTAACCGTATCACGTCAGCCGGTAAATAAAAAATATCGTAACAATAATAATATGTAACTAATGTAACATGTATTGTAGGTATATTATAATGCCTAGATATCAATTCACAAGATACGTTGGCTTCATTTACATACCATTTGCACTTACTACACTACTGCGATGTGCTACCTACAAACAATTAATTGCTAATTACAATATTACAAACAATCATTGCTTACGAACAAACCATCAAGATAAACGTGGAGTAGAGTCACTATTATTTTACACCAGATAAGATGCAAGATGCAACATAGTCGAACAATCTAACATAACTTGTAACTCACTGTGTGAGTTAACTACTCCAACAACGCAACGTCAACAGGATATAATACAAAGTCGTCATCACTCAAGCTATTTAACTATGTACAACTACAATGTAAAGATATTGTATCCTGTAGCATAATAATATTCAATGATATATCGTACTGAACAACCTGAACGTATAACTAAAAATGAGCACTGCAATAATATCATATTATGCGTTTGGATCTTTTCATTCAATTGATTGTTGTTTGATTAACAGTTGCAGTTCTCTCTCATGCATAGATGAATTTAGTCCATTTGTGCCTAAAAAGGATGCCTCTCTAATTTCACTAAGGTTGCTTCTTGTAAATTTATAATCGTTTATTACTTCCACCATTGCATTGATTTTGAGAAGAGTGTGTAGTGATGCTATGCTATGTAAGTGCAAGATTTGATACAAGTATATATATACAAGTAGGTACGTACGTAAGGTACAGATTGTAGCATGAAAACAGTTCACAGAAAGAAGCTAGAGCTATAGAGGGGGTACACAGATATTGAATGTGCATAGAATGTCGGTAACATTCCACGATTCACCCCACATAATATACAATACTTACAAAGCTTCCTGCAAATACCTCATCGTCGCGGCCATGGGGTATAAGGTAAAGGTGAATTGCCATACCCTGTTAACTTTTTGTCATGTCAAAGAATACAAAGTAGATTCAAAAATAGCTGAGTGCGGGATATTAAACTGTCCACGTTGTCAGTTCAGTTGCCACGATAAATGTCACAGGAAAAAATTCTATGTAATATACCGTACAAAGTACAAACATTAGCATTAATGTAGCAGAACGTCAATGAGTCAATGACAAGGGGTTTTAGCAAAGCACTAATAAAACCATTATTTAATCTGTGTAGTATGTATATTGTATGAATAGTGAATGCATATAATATTTTAAACATCAATATAACACTTTGGTACATTCCGTTGTATACCGATATCTACATAATAAAGCCCGTATAAGTGGGATTGAGCTACGGATAAAATCGTTTTCAATCAAGTTACACGTAGTAACAAAAAGATAAGTCGTAATTCGTTTAACTCGTTACTTAGCTTATGATGATTAAAAAATAATTAAATAATTTACAATATTGTAGATTACAGCCTCATTTAAAATGTGCATGATGCTGTGTTGATTTAATATAGACTACAGATCTTTTTCACCATGTCGTTTTATATCATGTGGAAAAATGAAAACTTCGATTTTCCTTGCAAATAGTGAACCAATCCCAAGTCTAAAACCTATCTTTAGATATATTGCGTTTGTTGCTTTACCTTTACCTATAGGGAGTTGGTACAATGTATGCCTTGTCTGTAGAACAAACTGCGATAAAAACCTTTTATTCTAGCTCTAACCACTAAAGAAAAGGGCAGGTATATCACATCAGGTACTTAGACTTCCGTTGTGAACAATTAACTGTCATAAGAAAACACATACCTTTACAGGCGCATTGAATTTATTACTCTACTCATCTCATAGTGTTCGATGCTTTGATACTTTTCACCCCACACCATACCTTTATACATCTAACCTATACATTCATATGATTTATATACGTTCGGCTCATAATACACTTATACACGAACACGACTAGATAGAGTCGAAACAGATATGTATAGCTCTTGGTCTCTACTGAACTGATATTATTAGCGTGTATTTCTAATATGCGATATGAAATTTGTGTAAAGAGTTGGAAGTGATACTGAAAATAGTAGATAGCTTCTTCTCTTGTCGCTTGGCATTCTACACAAAGGGATAATTTAATAATTTTCACATCTATCATCCGCCAAGCCACGTACGAACACGAGTATCAAAAACCTACAAACCTCATTACCCTACTTCTGTAATCTGTAAAATGTAAGTTCATTCTCTAAACATTTATTATGCAAGAATGGCAATGTGTGCACAGTACATATAGATGATTTAGAATATGTATAGGCTCCTACATGAAAATACGTCGTGAATCATCCAAAATGTTACATGCATGTACTGATATTTAGGTACCTATACTATATAATAGTATCACTATCTAGTGTACAAAATAGTATCAGTGTGCCATTAATGCTTACTTCCTGAGACATTTTATCTACATTATTATGTATCTTCTTTTCGGTTGCACTAGAATTTCAAAAATGTTGTGCTTTTTAAACAAACATAGTGCAATCTCTGTTTGCTGTTTGCTCTAATTAATCTCAAATCTGCATTTTAGAATATATGAAATGTGGGGTTTCCAAAAGATTTATAACGATTCATAACGAGATTAGCTATGAAATGTCTGTCTGTTTGTATTTGTGTGAAAGGTAGTTCAAAAGGCACATTCCTTTCAGGACGTGCCTGGTGTGCAATGACAACAGCAGATGTTTGAAAGCATTCGTACTAATATTTGCGTAATATCTGTTTGTATTATTAATTAAATTAGTTTAACTTAGGCACTTTGACAAGTTAACAAGTCGACCCGCTACCAACAAATGTTTTGTAATTGATTCATTTCATTTTCCACTGTATCTCATCAGCTTACATCACTTGGTGAAGATTAATCCTGCTTCTTCGATAGATATTACTGGTGTGCAGAGTATAGAGTATACTAATATAAAATATACCTACATATACTTATGTCTTAAAAACTTGATGTTTCATGCTTGACAGCTACTAGTGAAAATAGTGCATACCAGTCAAACCAGTTGTTTGCCGACTGCATAGTTGACTCTATTGGCTGTATGTCTGTATGTATTCGAAGTTCGAACACGCTTTTAACTGTGAAATATGCAATGAAATACGAAATCTGAGATTCGTAATTCCGCACAACAACATACAATTTTATTGTAAACAGCAGCTGAGTGAACTGAGTAGCCTTTCCATAGCTTTACACTACACCATTTGTTCAGTGAAATCTTCGTGACTCTCATATTATTATCTCTCTTACTTTCACATTCACTTGTAAGTTGTAAGTTGAGCATTTCCATTATTATATATATCTGCGAATACTTTATTTATTAGTACATGCTCAGCTTCTTATGGCAAAACGTGTAATGTAAATTGCAGAAACTGAAATTCCTCCTTGCCAATTTTATACTTAAATACAATTTCACTATTTTTAGTAATCAAATAGAATGTTTATCTTCTTGCTAACTATATAAGTCAATTACAGAGCTACTGCAAAACTGTAATCAAACCATGATAGACAATGGCAGCGTAATAACAGTAGCTGCACAGCTATGATAATATGATTTATTAACTACAAACCAAAAGAGTATAATAAATCCGTGGGCATACATGCAATGAGATATGATCATTTTCCTCTATGTAATCCCTTGTTTACAAAAACTAAATTGTTATCAATAGTACAAGAACAAACAAAGAATTGCAGTGCACAGTGCAGTCACATCTGCACTGCAATATTGAACAACAATTTGTTCCAGTTTCTCATGTAAACTTATACAAATAAAAATGAAGCTTGGTCAATCTAATCGAAAACATTATTGCGTACATATATACAGATTTCATTTGTTTCTGTATAAACAAAAAAATCCTACAGAGATGTCATTGCCACCATATTAACACTTTTTAGAGAAACAATTCATTTGCATACAATGCAGACAGACTAATAAAGTAAGTTGTCATTTCATTGTGGAGCAATTATGATTATTTTCCCTTTCATTGGAGATCTGGAGAGTTATTAGCTATACGATTGTCGTATAGGTAATGCCGTACCGGCCGTACCTATAAGTAACCGGAAACAGTAATTAATGGACTAAACAACAAGCAGTTTATTGGAAATATCATTATCGAACACACATGCACATGTAAGGGGCGCAAAACTTTAGAAAAGCGAAACAACTTCATAACATCATAACGTATCGCCATCACCTGTAAAAAATACTTGATTGTCCTGTTTCAATATAGCTCGAACTGCCCTTGACAACTGATGGTCGGCCCTCACACCGTTACCGTCACACCTCTATAATGTGTTATGTATTTTTCTTCAGTGTGATTAACTAGTTATGATTCATGGTAATAAAAACGTTGTACCAACAACACCAATGATTCGCAATTCCACACAGCAGCACCACATAACAATAATGATTACAATTTGCATACAAAATCAGAAATCGCAATAGAATACAGACGCAACTTATTTAGCATAAAAGAACTGTATTGTCTTTTATCTTATCACTATCAAGTTTTACAAGTTTGCAGTAGTTTATGAGATCGCTCGTTTTCATAATAATAGCATTGACATCGCAATCACATAAACATAATAATATAGAAATTACAAATGTCAATATTGAGTTCGTAGAGATCAATGTCATTTTGCTTTTACGTATTATTATGATTGAATGGATTGAATGTAAGATTTGATCATTTGTAGGTTTATCAATATCAACTTTAAAGAGTCTAAACACTAAAGCAAATAATGTAACCCTCAGGAAATTAAACATCCACATATGTATACATGTGGACTCACTAGATTTCTTCCTACAGATTTTTTATCCGACTAAAATACTGACATCCCTCAACCACGCAATTCAGATATACCACCAGACGAGAGTCTAATCTGGTATCAGACACCAGTCTATAAAATATTATCGATACTGATACACAGTATATAGCAAAATCAAAATCTATCTTCAAGAAACCTGATTTGAAGAACATAATATCATCTTAATTATTGTAATTGTATCCTAACGCGGAAATTATTATGCTTTGAATCATATTTAATCAATAATGTGAGCAATAAATTGTAATTTGACAACGTGGTGACCAGCAGCTCTCGTACATTTATCTTTTAAGAATTGTACACAAAGCATAATGTCTTGTCTATACAATGTTCCATAAACATGAGCTATACCGATAAACAAGTAAAACTTAATAAAATGGCTTAATGTGCTTCGTTTATCTAATTCTCGTTGTTATATTTCAATTTATGCTACACAGACTAGAGACTACTAAACAATATAAATGTAGCGAAGAAGATAGGAGATGTATAATAATCATACTCATACCATAATGAATATAAATACTAAAAATTAAATGTGTTCATAGTCAGAAGGCGTAATTTATCATTCCAGTGTTGTTGGTGCTACTGAGACTATACAAATCCTATTCCATGTTATGTAACTATCTATGGTCGTTGGCAGTTTAGTATGTTGAAATTTCATGCATAAAACTTGAAGCAGAAACATCCTTCATATTTAAATGTATATATACTACTGTACATATTACGCGGACAAGAACAAAACGAAAGGGTATAACATGCAAAATGGCAACAAGATGAACACGAAGGAAACTTATTCAATAAAATAAGGTAATAATTTTATAGGTACCTATTTCTTCCCTCCATTGCATTGCTCTGAGGACTGTACCTACAACTACACGTATCAGTATAATAATATACATTGTATTATTATATGCACACATGCATCTCATCAAAGCAAAGCTAGGCAAATGGTCAAAACCAAAAGCAACTCAATTAATTTATGGATTTGGATGCTGCGTGGAGCACACAATTGTGAGAAGGCTGAAAGTAACTAGACGACAAACCAGTTATATCATCTACAATATAAAGAGATATTTCATGAGCAAAGTTATTTTACTTTTACCAAGACCAATAGACTGAAGACACATTCTATCTAAAGTAAAGTATCATCTATACGAGACGACCAGACCAACATGAACATTCTTCTCGGTCTTCGTCTTCACAGTCTGTTTTGTGTGTGGAAAGTTTGCGATTTGAAGAGAGCTAAATATGTGGCTAAAGCACTGCAATTAGAAGACAAGACATTTTGTACACATCATGCTAGTGTGCTGGTAGTTTCTCAATTTGATGAACGATGTATCTCTATACAGATGCTTATAACTTATAACTGCGCCGAAGACAGAAGCCACATAACCTTGCCGTAGACCGAAAAGAGTCGAGTTACAACGAGCCAAAGCAAACCACAACGCTTATCAAGGTCTCAAACAAACAATCCCTTTATCTCTTTGGGTACACTACTACTTAAATGACGTACACACACATATCTCATTCGTAACATTTATAAAAATAATGACAATGACAATAACACTAAATACACACACGGTATAGTCCCAGGCAATTCTGAACTACAAATGCATGACCCTTATCCCTCAAAATTAGAAGTGATGCCAAAACATTTGTCAGTCTAATGAATGAGTGTCGTATACAATGCAATGTAACAGCGGATATGTACGCATATATAATATTATGTACATATATTACTTCCACACAATATCACATAGCAAATGCATGCTGCAAACATTTCATTGACGACCCAGACAATAATATGAGTGTGTGGTAGATTTGTGTATTATTAACACGAGTAAAAATGTAAATCAAATTAGGTAGTACCGTGAAGTGTGCATACAGAATATGTAGAACTGCAATTTTGTAAACAGAATAATAATAACAATATTGTGGTTTGATTCAGAGGAAAACTCAAGAAGGCAAATGCTGAACTAGATAACATGATATACACACGTTGCACTTCAAACTTCATGTTACTGATGTAATGTAAAAACTCAAACTATAACAATAGCTGCAAGCAGAATGGTTGGTTTCTTTTCATTTGTATAAGCAAATCAAATCAAGGCAATAATGGTATAGAGAAATATAATAGGATTTACTAAAGCGTAATTAAACTAATTAATGGAAATTGAATGAACATGAACAAACCTCAAGGACAGGTCCAGCGCTAAGAATGGTTTGCTCCACACCACTTCCATGTGTTCCTTTTTGACTCAAAGCAGTGAGATGATGAAGAAGAAAATTAGTACTCTCCGTTTTACCACTTCCACTTTCGCCACTAATCACAATACATTGGTTCCGCTTCTCTTTGAGCATTGTATGGTATGCCGAATCTGCTATTGCAAATATGTGCGGAGGTAGTTCTTCCCGCCTTCGGTTTTGATACAACTTAACATATTTAGGATTGTAAATAGGATGAAACTTAAAAGGATTGACCGCAATCAATATCGATCCCACATAAGAGTAAATATGTCCAGCTGTAAATCTCGACTTTAAATTATCCAGTAAAGTTTGTTCGTTAAGATCTGGAAGCTGGCATAAATCGGGGTATTCTTTATCTTTAGGTTGATACAAAAATCTGTAGAAATAATCTCGAATAATTTGCGGATCCATGACAAAACTTTCAGACCAGAGCGAGTCGGTGAGCTTCTCTCGAAGACAAAACCGGTACTGATCCGGACTGATGGTGACATAGGAAGCATTCGAGTCGGCATCGGAAATAGTCGTTGACGGCGACGTTGAAGAGAATAATATAGAGTCTGCGGCCTCCGATGCTTTAGGCCATAGCAGTTTGAGCGCAACTGGAGATTCATAGGCTCCGATTCTTCTCTCCTTACATTCTTGTCCAGTCGAGTTTTCAATAACTTCAGCCAATTCGTAATCATTCGAATTTCGAAAGCCTAATTTTTGTACAATACATGAAACTATCTCTTCGGCCGTCGTATGCTTGCTCGCTTCCACTGAAAGAGCTTCATACTCTTGAGATAAAGCCCCCACATAAACTCTAACTATGTGTCTAACATTTTCCTCCTCCATTATTGGAACTGTCAGTTGGCAAAAATCTGCTCTCTGGTAACGTGATGCAGATTTCTGTTAACTTTCCAACTTTTTATCCTGAAACATAAAACAATCACAATCAGTTCATTAAATTACAGTTATTAATTAATTATCCAACTATTACTATAAACTATAAGATAGATAGTCTTAATCACACCTAATTGCATATAAAATATTTGCTAATATAAATACTTTATCTTTCTCAGCTTTAACAGCTACATGGCTTTATGTAGAACTAATTTTTGAGAAAACAACATAATTCGGTTTTAAAATATGCAAACTATATGATAAACACCAAATCAGCCCTCCCTTTAATCATCCCATAATTGCATTTAAACTCGTTCAACTTCACCTACTCTGCAGTACAAATCCGTACATTCACACCGCCTACGTCTAATCGAATCTAAAACACTTTGCATACAACAAAACGTGTACAGTCACCATGCAACTTAACAATAGGTGAGCAAACAACACGATGCAGAATACCTGTTCCTAGGATGTTGGCGGCAATAGAGATAAAACGGCAAGATTACATGACTAATACTGTATACATAAGCACGTTTATTGCCTTGTGACACATCCGCATCACTAATTCGTTATAATAAATATAATGTTTGCAGGTACACTCATCCTTTATGTCTGTGAATGAATTGCTGTACAAACAACGAGGAACACTCACCAACTTATGAATTCGGCAAACAAAGTATAACAGAAATGTTTCCTAACAAAACAATACTATCCGAGTCTTTCAAATTGACAGTACGTCACAGTCTCATAATATAGAAATAAAAATATAACTTAGGCAAATATTAAATATCATAAATAGTTCATGCATTAGCCTTGCATACAGCACATGAAAACTCAGAAACGAAAATAGAATATTAAGGCGACAATACGAATTAATGCGTAACAATTCACGTTCACATCACGCCATCAAATAAACTATGGCAAGTACTCTATCCTAAGTACGCAGTTCATCATTATTATGAATGGTGCCTGCTACGCCTACACCACCGGCATTGGCATTCGGTATACCTAAAGAATTTTGCTATCCAGCTAAGTGCCAACCTAAGTGCATACACATACAAGATTTCAACCTGAGCTTTTTACACATACATGAATACATGATTTGATTATATAACTGAATCATAGCAGTAGCAATGGCAATGATCAAGTCTTAGGATTAATTCGTCACACTGTCTCACTTGTTCAGACAAGGACATACAAGACATAACTTTATCTGAATACATTATATCCATAATTGTCTTTGTCCAAAAAGGAAGCAATTTAATACTAAAATGCAAAACACAGAATTAAAATTCACAAACAATTATTGAATTACACAAAATATTCGACTTCGACTTGTTAAACACTATAGTACATACCAAACCATGTGCATATATTAGTAGTGTACATACTTTTAGCTTTATATACAGAACCCAATAAAAACTAAACTAGAAGAGGTGATTCACTTTGCAAAAAACGACAAATAAACTACATGACTGACACTGTGCAGTATAAGTAGGCACTTTCCATACAAAATAAGATTTCTCATTAGTTCTTCGTCTACAATATATTATGCTGTAATTGTAAAGGTGTTATAAACTTGTAAAGAGCACGAAAGCACGATATCATACACCTCCATATAAACAGTTCCCTACATGGATATATTCAGTCAATGATAATGACTATGCTATATAGTACTAGTTGCTGCTAGTAAAGTAATATATAAAAAATATTTTTAAGCTTAGGCGTAACGCGTAACTCAAAAGACATGACAGGCAAAATAAAATTAATTTCAGCTTACAAAGTTGTTTTTCACAAAAATTATGTTTGTTGTAGGGGTCATGATTATGATTCCTACAGTCACAGCAGCGTAGTACAGAAAACAAACACATTAGTATCCGTGTAACTTTAGTTTATTCATTTCTCTCCATGAAATGAAAACTAATGCAAATCTGGACAGTGTACGAACGCAGAATATTGCAAAAATCCAGGCAACGACGATACACACAAGAAAACTGGAACAATAAAACTTAGGTTCTTGGGAACTAAGATTTAATTATAGCATGCAATATTTATAAAGGAGTGTTCACTGTTAAACCTACTACAACGTAGGTTTTGCGGGCTCCTGCCCCTTTGACTTCATCTGTTCAACTAACAAGATAACCCGACCAAGTGAAGGTGAAGTGAGTCTGGTCTTGGTGTATACCTAAGAAAGTGTACACCAGCAAACAAGGTATATAACTACCACTGCACTGTAAGTAAAGTAAGCATTACACTCTCGTCTATTATTTGTTCCCCCTTTACCCTACAAGCTACAACACACAAAACAGGGTTTCTCTCCTTTCATGCTCATACATTTTCTGTGCACTAATCTACACACTAACAAACAAGGGTGTAAAATTCCTATCAAACAAAAACATACAGGATTTCAGGATTTCCTCCTCGAAATTTTGATACGCTTACAGTCAACAGTAGCAGCAGATTTTGTCGAATTATTAAAATAACAAGTAACAAACCCATTAACGCAAACAAGTAATGAAAATAATACCTAGGTTTGCTATTTAACCTTTGCACGACGCTTGTCACTTAGGTGTACATAACTTACATTCGTATAAGCTGCACTTACGCGTAAATGGAAAAATATTTTGTGTAGGTATTCTTTTATTCCATTTACAATACAATTATTGTTGTACAGAAAATTAATAAGATAGGCAATAGTAGATAGGATGTAAAATACATTGAAATAAGAATTAACCAAAATAAAAAAATCAGAATTAGAATTGGCAATAATTAGTTTTAATTAGTTTTATTCTTTCTTTACAGCTAAATGACTGTTTATGTCTTTGATTTACTTATACTCTCCTTTCCCTTCTACTTACACCAATCTCCAAAAACTAAACCCTGGAATAATGTGTCTGTATCCTTTTAACGTTAACAATGATGTTATGTACATTGCATTGGTTATAACTGCAAGTAGACGATTTCATGTAGTTAGTTGGCATATCTACTCTATACCATTATTACACTTAGATTACATCTCTCCCTGTACTTACAAGTTAGAAGCAGAAGTTCCACTCACAGAGACATATAAACACATTGCAAGTGGTAAGAAACAGTTGCATGCAAGAGTACTATTTTCATTTTGTGGTGTAGGATGATACCTAACAGCTAACAGCGAACATAACTGACAATGAGTGAGTCTCTGTCTGTAAGTAACATACTAAACATACTGTATGCAATTTTGATTTTATTACTAAAATGTCAGTGTTATTATGTACTCGTGCAAATAGGATGTGTATGTATCAGTCAGCGTAACTCTAACTCACTCTCACTGTTTTTCTTTCTGCAATTCATAGGACGTATGTGCACGTATTTTCCACTCAAGCTGAAGCAATTACCAAGCATTGATATCAACCACATTATTTTAAAACATTAATTTTTGCGTACACATGTTGTACAAAGCTCCTATAAAACTTAGGAGAACACTGATTCATTAATAAATTCACACCTACATACTTACTACATATACATAGAATTTAGAATCCTGAAGTTACATTTACTTTCTGCTGATTGGAATTTGATACTTTCGCTTCAATACTATTTGCATAAATTTATTTATTTAGTAATACTAATGGTGTTAAGTTATTTGAAAAAAGCCTTTAATCGAAGCGTTTAATTTTGTATCAGGCCACGCAAGACAATAACTTTACTATTTTACAACATCCTTAATAAATCTTTTGATTTGAGATAATGATTACTTTCTGATATCTTAGCGGCGGCTTTTGTTACATTCTCGTACAAAAGGAAGAATTATTTTTTCTTCATATTATTTGCTCTTAATCAGCGTAAACCTAAATAAACCTTGCGCTACGCTAAATAGCAAACAAATCTACTGTAATTTTAATTCGGCTATCAGACTTACTTAAGTTTTACTTGTGTAGTGTTTAGGATAGTAATGAAAAGTTTTCGTCTCATAGAATATAAGCAGAAAGAAACATGTCCATTTATGAGAGTTAGGGACAACCTTAACTAACTTGATGAATTCCATATTCAATTAATTGAATTCTAAATTCTAAAATGACATTGCTAACGCTAATAAATATGCTTTTAGACTTGTCAAGTTGATTTCTTATATGCATGACAAAATTAATTGCATAGGATGGCTTTTTATAGTTCAACAAAAACCATTATCATATTTGCACAATAATAAACATACACATACACATAATATTATATCGTAATCTAATAACTTGATTTGATTTGATGCGATCTACTATCAAGACATTAAAAGGCGTGAAATGAAGAGCAGTATATAATTCAATTTAATTAACAAACTTTGACCTGTAATGGCTTTCGATGGAGAACGACACCATAAATGTTACCATTTCTCATGACTTAAGAAAGAATTTGGCAAACAATCAATTTCAAAAATAAATATAATATACCATACCTATGTAATTCAATGTGACAAATAAAAATGATTGCATCTCTTTGACCGCGTTGTACTTACTCAACTACTAACTAACCACATAATTATATTCAAAATTACTTACAGAAAAGTATGATGTGTTTTGTATTACATTTATTACATATAGTGTGTAAGCGACCTGCCTTATTGATGGAGCTTTTAATTTATTGTTAAATTCTGTTTCGAAATGAATGAATGAGTTATAAATAACATCCTACACGCATTAAATGTCATTTACTGTAGAACACGATTTTTTGCACATGTTATAAATAGCTTATCTCTAATAATTATAGCTTCAAATGTCACTAAGTACGTCATAACTGGCAAACATTGAAATGTCATATCACGCAGCATTTGCTTAATTACCCTCATAAGGAATCGATAAAGAGGAAAATGTATTAAATAAAGCCATCATTTCATCGTTATTACAATACACAATACACATTACTATTTTACAACCCTAAACTAAATCCACTTATTTCGTCATCGGATTTAACGATTTAAGACCATTACTGACTAAATGTATATAAGTGACTACATGATTCCATTTCCACATAAGTTTGATATGATGTAATAAATATCGGTAACACCCAACTGTTGCATTAAGAAACAATGTTGTTACACATAATCGAACACGAAACAATGAATGAATGAATCAGGGGACCAGGACGAAGAATAAGAACAGTTTGTGAATGGCAAATCGACCGAAAAGTCGAAAGTAGGATAAGATAATATGTACAGAGACCGAAGAAAATATCTCATGTGCGTAGTGCGTTTCGTTTCGTACACATAAAACAAGGTTTATATACATGCAAATAATACCTATACAAAATATAGATGCAATGCAATCTAAAGCTCTATCCCATTTCCTTTCCCACAAACAACCACCTTCTATTTCTGCTCTTTTTGTTGACACCTGTACACATTCAAATTGAGCGATATAAAATTAAAAATGACGGATTTGTCCGAAGACTTAGTTAATGTACATTTTGACGAAAACCGAAAAAGACAAGGACTTACTGTAGTGACGGCAGAAGAAGCCAGTAGCAGTCAACTAGAAGACAAAAGTCGTAAAGGTTCCGTCGATCACAGAATTCTGACACTTGTTAACTTTATCAACTCTACGGAATGTTTTTTCACAACAAGTTCCTGCTCCGGTCGCTCCATTTTATTTACACACGTAAGTAAAATCACAAATAATTAATTCTAAATGTTCACAGAAACATTTAAGTCGTCAAATGACACACTTGGACCCATTTTTGATTATTTATGGGTCACTTTTCCTCAATGTGATATTTCTGCTTTGATTTCCTGATGGCCATTGGAAATTCCCTTTTGAATTCTCGAGGGTTAGAAAGTGGTTGTTCTACTTTAGAAAGTAACAGCAACTGTTCTCTAACGGGGCGTACAATCTTCATTCAACGCGGCCTCCAAGATGACGCTCAACGTCCTCAGCCGTCGTATGCGCCTTCTCCAATCTTTTTTCTCCCCGTTCGGGCCCGCAATCATGTCCAGTTTTTTCAGAAATGAGACAGACCGCTTGTACTGATTATGATTTATAGTGATTATATTTTTCAGTCTTTTATTTGCACTATTTGATCTTAAGTTGCTAAATAGTTTTATTTTAATATGGATTTCAGGAGGACGATAAAAGCAAGACTGGAGAAGTTGGTGTTGGGAATGATAGGGCCAACAAAGGATTGAAGAAAGGATGCACTTGGATTTATGTGACCCATGACGAAATAAGTGAAGAAGAGCTTTTGCAAAAATGGTTATCCTCGATTGACTTATATTCTGAAATTGTGTTTAAAATTGAACCTTCCATTTTGCATGTTCAATGTCGTTCTCTTAGCGTTGCTAAAAAATTGGTAAGTTGGTGTGAGATAATTATTACAAATCAAAATAGATAATGATTGTATGAATTATGAATAGGTACAGTTGTTTTTAGTATTACAGTGCAAATTATGCGTTTGATTTATAACGTTTATTTAAATTGTTAGGTTCATTGTGCTACCGAATCCGGCTTTAGAAATTCTGGAATGGTTATTGGTAAAGATAACAAAATAACTGTTGCTGTACGAAGTGCGATGAGCATGGAAGTTCCTCTGCCGACACAAAGTGCATCAGGGGAAGCATCAAACAGGCTGATTAACGATGAGGTAATAACGTGTAATTTGCTGTACAAGCATAATATTGTAGAATCTATTTAACACATAAGATAGATATTACAGTAATTTAATTGTATGCATTTCATTTTTTACAACAGTTCCTTAAGTATTTGATTGCTAAAGGCAATGAAAAACTACAAGAAAATTGGAAAAGAACAGACAAGTTTACAAATGAATTTCTAAGTATATTTAGTATGTCATCGGGAAACTCATAAGCAAAAAACCTGGCTGGGGTTAACCGAAGCAGAGGAAAATGCCTTTATGTAATATGAATAAAATTGTTTATGTTTTGTGTTTACTTTTTGTATAGTTGTATGTACAGTACAGTACGTAAGTAAACTACCTACAGTTTATATTCTGCACAAAGTTGATTGTTCCAATGTAAAAATTATATGATGTCATCATTTCACATTCAATAACATTATACGACAGATTTGCTTTAACTGCCGTATCGCATTACCCATGCTATGTATATGCAATTACGCTAAACGCAAGCATTTGAAAGAAATCGACTCGTTTTTATGTAATTATTGTCGTGTTCAATGTTTTCATACTAATTGCTGACTGTAGCATTGACAAAATCATCTCATTAGTTTCAGGTTGTCATACTATTAATTCTTTTAATTCGTTCAAATTTTGTAATTTTGTAATGCTTTGGTTTAGGATAGTTTTAAAAGAGTATAATGTAAGTGCACCTGTCTGTATGTATTTATAAAAAGAATAATCTGGAAAAGGTTGATTTTGTTGTAACATAAAGTTTGGAATTCCAATTGGAGACCCTGCAAAATTAAGATTAATGTCCCATTGTCTGATTGTCTGCATGAGTCTGAATAATAAAATGGTCAATATTCAAGTCCATTAATTCCTATACACGGCAGTACTATACGAGGACGGAGCAATTTCGAAATCTGTAAATACATGTAATAAAAGAAAGTTATTGGTGTGCTACAACATTAGTATTAAAGCTTTTAATACATACTAGGGTACTTGGAAGAACAAATTGATTTACTTGTCGGGCCTAGTTGGGTGAATTGTGCATTGCTTGGCATTTGAGCTGCAATAAGTTGTGGGCTCGGTAGATATATTTGCTGATTCCATGAATCGGGCATTCCCAGTATACCATGTTGTCCCAAAGCTATCTGAGGAGATTGGACAGGTTGTAGCTGAAGCTGCAATTGCTGATGTTGTAACTGCAAAGGGGGATGTTGTTGAACCATATACGTTTGCTGTGGAGTCTGACTCGGAAGGTTGTAAGTGAAGCATGGGAGCACATTAAGTTTACTTAATCCTTCTCCACAAGGAATCGTGCATAAAAGATTCTGCTTAGCATGGGTTTCAGTTTTGTTCGGAGTAAATGTATTTTCCAATGGAACACTACCAACAGGGGCATCACCAGAGCATTGGTTGTACTCAACCTTTTTCATCATATTCTCCGAATAGTGCTCTTCATCTTTGTTAAGAGATCTCTTTTTTTCTATCTTTTCTTTATTGTGGCATTGGTTTCCTTCTGAATAAGCATGTTGAGGAAGCCTTTCCTTTTTCGTGCAAGAATGATTGGTCTTGTGGGAAGATTTGCTTTTCCCATATCGACCCTCTCGTTTCTCCTGGTAAGAAGGTTCATCTGAATTTAATGTGTATGTACCTTGCAAAGGTCTTTGATTCCCCAGCTCACGATTTATTCCGTATCGTTTCTTTATCCTAATTTCACTACATGGTGCAGTAGATTCATCTTCAGATTGGCAATTGTCATACTCTTTACGAAAATTGGACTTGTCACATTGTAAGCCTATGCTATTAGTTTTCGTGCTAAAAGTTCCCTGGTTATTTTCATGCTTTTTATATCGAGTTGAGATATTTTTACAGGATTTATGATTTAAAAGATTTTCATGAATGACATGTTCTTTTGTGTGCAGCTTGTCAAAGTAACAAGAATTGCAATGTGAACATGTTGTTCCTACTCCAGCATTACAGTAAGTGATTTCCATGCTATCCTAGGAAATAATTATATGAGAATTTCATTAGTTTAACAATACAATCGAAAAAGGTCTGGTGCACCTCAACCACTAACCAAAATACACTTGCCAATGACGGATATACCTAATGACAATTGATTTTCTAACAGTACACGGTTTCGTAAGGCACTTTTATCATAAAGGTTAATTAATACTGTAATAAATGCCTATTATGTATATTGATATTCGGAACAAACAATAATTACCTCGTGTGAATTTGACACTTCATTTCTTGTTTCTTTGTGCATTTCTTTTTTTAATGGCACACTGAAAAATAAGAAAATCACAAAAATTTTGAAAGTTGAAAGATAATAATATCTATACTTTACTACGAGTACATAATTGCTATTTTACATGGCTGTAGTAGCTTTTTTCTTGGGCATCGAATCTTTTACAAGGTTCGCATCATTTTCTTGTTGCCTTTCCTCGATCATTGCATGATCTTCTGGTGTTGTCGTCTTTACATAAACGAATCAAAAAATGAATAAAATGAGATTCTAACTAAAAACACAAAATGCACCTGCAATGGTAAACTACTGCAATGGATGGAATTTAATAAAAATGTAGTGTCCCTCCCTTCTGTACCTCATTAGCATATTCATCTTCACCCTTTGGTTGATATGAACGCTTTAAATTTCGTATGTGCTTCGACTGCTTTCCTATCATCATCAAAGGAGTTCTGCGACGTCCATATTGCATTGGCTTAAATCGTTTTTGCAAATTAGTCGCAACGACATATTCACCATGATTTTTCAGTTGATATGAATACATCAATTTAGTTCCGTCCATTGTGTAAAGAATTTTTGCGTACCCAATGGGAAAACGTACACGTTCCTGTATAGCTGCCATTATACCATGCATTGTAGCTTTTCGGTGAGGTGGTATATGAATTAAAATCGGAACCATATCTTCTAATCCATTTTTGAAAACAAGAATGTTTATCGCGTTGTAAAGTTGATTTTCAACCTGAGTTAAATAACGGGATTCCATTTGCCTCGTTAACATTCCCAATTTCACGGCTGGAGTATCTACCCTATTTGATTTCTCTTCAACATTCAGCCCTGTTTGCTTTCTTCTGTGTTCGCGAGTTTCCTTTTTTCTCGATCGCTTATCATCATGCTTAGATTTACGAAATACATATTTTTCATCCTCACTAGTTTCACTAACAGTAATCCTTCTTTCTTGAACTTTACAACAAGAACCGCAACATTTACTGTTTTTGTGTTCAATTGTGTACGTTTCACTGACCCTTTGAAACTCAGCTTCTTGTTCTTGGTTAATACGAGATTGTGATTTTCCAGAAACCTCTACCCTTCTTCTACATCGAGGAAGTTCTTCTTTGGTAAGAGGTTGATAACGTCCGACAACGATATGAGGGTTTTCATTAGTTCGTCGAAGTACAGATTTATCGTATTCCTTCACATGGTTTTGCAACTTTATTTTGTCAGAGTAGTAATGTACTCGATCAATATCTTCTACAGACTCTGTCAATTGTCTTGGCCTTAAAAAATATACTGTCTTTGGAATTCGAGTCGTGAATCCACCATTACAACTTTGATCTATATTTATAATTCTATGTTTTATAGGCAGTTTGGGTTTGTACATCTTAAACTAATAAGTTTCATCTAATTTGAGTGAGCAACTTTGTCAAGAAAATAGTCGGTAAGTTCTGATGTGAGATCAAATGTGTATCGTATCATGAGTCCTCAATCTTAACTATAGATAAGCAAGATTTAAATTATTAACTACAGATAATTGACAATTTATTGTATTCGGAATACGGTTAGCAAGCTGAATCATGTTACAATGAATATTTGTACAGGATTGCACATTTCTTCGATATCTCATTACGAACAACTGTGGTCATGGCTACTAACATTGAATGTGGCACAATGAGGAACAAGAATGACTTTCGAATGAATCGTTTCAACAACTCAATCTTTCATTTATTTGACCATCCATTATTTACGACGGAAGAACAAAAAGTGTCCATCACCAACATCGATGGACATGTCATTCCTCAACTTACCTAACATCCAAAATTGAAAGTCCTATTCAGAAAAAGGCAAATATTATCCTAAGTTACATCTAAAAACTGACTGTACAAGGATTTAACGTTAGCCATAGCCATACAACATGGAAGGAGAAAAGAGCAATAATTCCATTGAAGACGTTCCAAAGATAGCGACACCCAAGTCTTACTTGTCTTATACAAGGGATGACAGTGTTCTCTTCAGAAGTGTTAAAGTTGGAAACAGAAGGAATGATTCAACTTCTACCCCGAAGTTTGGTATAACTTTAACAGCAATGTTACAGCACATCGGTTCTGATTTGACCGAACAAGTTACGTCTACTGCAACTCAAGTTTTTGAAGATATTTCGAATTCTGTCTTGGCCTATACTCAGCAGCCTGAAATGGTTACACATTCCCATGAATTTGAAATCCGCAATCAGAATCAAAACAGGGGCGATTTCCAAGATAGTGATGTGACCATGATGGAACAATCAGACTCTGAACGTATCGAAGACTTGGATGCTAAAATAAGTCAAATAGAAGAAGCCATCTGTGAAATAAATACTGGGTTTACCCCCTTGGGTAAAAATATTTTTTTTATCCAGTGTAGTTTGTAGAAAATGATTTTTTACATTAATACTACAAATTGTTTCTAAACTTTCAGATTGCGTTTGTGAAGGAATTCAAACAAATCAAAAATCCTCAGAACTTAATTTCCGTAGCAGAATGTTAATTGACGAATTTCCTCCTCCTTACGGAAGTCGCAATCGCCAGTTCAACGTTGCACCTATAACTATGTTTGGATCCCTTCTTAATTCAATAACTTACAAGAATCCGCCATCAACAAATGCAACTGTTGGTGACAAGGAAGCCAACCAAAGGGCTAATATTCTCAAGTAGAAGAATTTATCATGTCACATCCCTCTACACAGCTTTCTCTCAAACCCGTCATTAGCTTTCACCAACTTTCTCCCGCTTTCTCTGAAACCAGTCATTAGCTTTCACCTAGTTTCACCCGCTATGCTATGCTAAAATAACCATTCAATCTTCCCGAATGTGCTAACGTCTTCACCAATAAACCTGTTCTTTAGTCCATGATTTTGTCTCATTTATTATTTTCATAACTCAAATCTCATTCATGCATCCATTAGGTACTAGTTATTTATTGTTATTATCAGATAAAGACTTTCTTACAATTGGTTCCTTTATAGCTACAAAATAGCTTTTATTGCATAAGCTACCGTTCTTAAAAACGGGTAGGTATATATTTTCAAACAATACGAATCACCCATATATAAGGTAGCTTACTGCGCGTTTCAGCTAACCTACCCAGACTCACTCGACGGAAGGCAAAGCCCAACTGAATTTTTGATGAAAATTAT